>DF241931.1:0-66469 GCA_000507305.1 Breviolum minutum Mf 1.05b.01 | reverse complement strand
TACTACTTACTTATTACTACTTACTTATTACTACTTACTTATTACTACTTACTTATTACTACTTACTTATTACTACTTACTTATTACTACTTACTTATTACTACTACTACTACTACTACTACTACTACTACTACTACTACTATAACTAGCTATACTCCTACTCTTACTTCTACTTCTACTCCTACTCCTACTCCTACTACTACTATTCCTACTACTCCTATTGACTACTACTCCTACTGCTCCTACTATTCCTACTACTCCTATTGACTACTACTCCTACTGCTCCTACTATTCCTACTATCATTCTCATAGGTCCCATTCGGCAGCGATTTGTTTGCAGTTTGTAAATCTCTTTCGCAGCTGTTCTTGTGATTTAATTCGCAGGGGTGGTTACCATGTTGTTGGTCCTTGGATGGAGCATGGGCTTGTATTTTATTGCGTTACTCCGTTCAAGTAAGCCGAAACAGACCCCCGAAACATGCCCCGAAACAGGCCCGCCCCCGAAACACACCCCGAAACAGACCCTTAAGGGGAACTTCTGGATCCGGAACGTCATTCTAAGACAAAAACACATGCAGCTTGGAAATCAATGTTTAGTCGAGGGATGCGCTTCTATTATGTCTGATTATCATTTTATTGTGATACTCTATCATCATATCAGTAAAGACTACAGATGTTTGGGGCAGTCTGGATTGATTTTGCTGGATCTCCTTAGTTTGGGAGAAGCAGCCGTTTTGTATCCAGGGATTCCAGATGTTTTTTTGGCAATCTGCTGCTTGTCAGTGAGATTCGAGCGGATTTTGTTTCTGATAACCCTTTGTATGCTGATTGTGCATCAAAGATTTGCAGGCGCTTCCTGGAGACGCAGTGCTATCCAACGACTTTCTTTGGAAACACTATATCATCGAAACTCGTTGGTTCGTTCACAATCTGTTTCACCCACACTCAGCCTGATCTAATACGCTTGGGCTGAAGTGTGGACCATTTCGAAGAATTTCAAGAAAATGGATGCGCACTTCCGGGCTTGACGATACCGTGCAACATGGACACTTGAAAGGGTTGCCAGCCATGATTCGTTGTGATTGCAGGTTTTGGGATCCAATTCTTTGGGCTTGTTACGACTTGGTCGACTTGAATTACTTTGGTTTGTTTAGTCCTCTCAGCAGGTGTCATTCATGATTTGAGGCTTATGAATTGAAATTTGTTTCATTTGTGGAAGTAGCAGCAGATAGATGTTACCAGACTTTGGCAAACAGTTTTTTGTTGCCCGTGCTACGGCTCCTGCGGGACAAGGGTGAATCATTATGAAAATTTCCTTACAGCCCACGTACTTGCAGTGACACTGCAGCAGTTGAGGTTCTTGAGAATTCTGCATCGCTGCATGCCCTTCTTTGGTTCAAGAACCACAAGTGCAAGCAGATGGCAGTTTGATCTTCCTAAGTGGGGTTCCCTTCAAACTTCCCTTCGTTACAGCCGCTTAGGGCGACATCACCCACAACTCCAGCATCCCTGCTGCCTCCCTTTTTTTTGGGGGAAAAACTTTGATTTGCCGGAAACTGATCAACAGGAAGGCACCTGTTTGAGAGACAGGGCGATAGCTGCAAGGCTGCCCACTGAACACCCATCTTGTTTCATCGTGTTTCCAAAGAGCTGTTGTGGCCAGAGCTGCAGCGCCATGCCGAAGGCGTGTGGATGGGTACTCAAAGAGGGGTGGTGGATGGGATGTGGAAGGGACGTGGATGGGTACTTGGCCAGGTAAAGGCAAAGCGTTTCATACCCCTCCACTTTCATGAAATGATTAAATCATATTGAAATGATTGAATTATGCAAACTAAAGACTAGCAGGACATGAAGGTAGAAGGAATTACGTAGCATCATTGGGTGCAGTGAAAAGGTCCCTGTGGACAGCTGGTTAGGTGGGCTTGACCTTGGGAGCTGCTTGGGAGTTGCTACACTCCAATGCAGCGGACTTCAAGTTGATGGCGAGGCAGCTTCGCTTCTGAGAACCTGCGAGACTTGAGATTTTCCTTTTTAGATCAAAATTATCACCCAATGCAAGTTCAAGATGTTTTCGACGTTTTTAGTGTTCGTGCTGAACACAGGAGCAGCTTTGTGGGTGGCAATACTGGGCAGCACTACGGCCATGGTGGCCATGGTGGCCATGGTGGTTATGGCGACTATAACTATCACCAAGGTGGATACCACGATGGCTACCAGGCTAGCCACCCAGGGCACCACCAACAAAGCCATCATGGACACCACCAGCATGGTGGAAACAGTGGACACCATGGCTATGATGCTCATGACCGGGGTTACCAGAACTACGACCTGGGTTATGAGAATTACCAGGTAGACCAGGGCTACGACCAAAGCAATGGGCCAGAGCCTGGGGATGCAAAGCCCATCCCTGATGGCGAGCCCATGTCGATAGCATCTGAAGGTGGGAGATGTATTTTTGCCTCGGGGCGTGGGTGAGTGGTTGTTTGGTTGTTTTACACGCACTTGGGTTCCAGATTTCTTGCAGATGTTGGAAAATAGTTCAACTTTCAATCATTATCCTTGATGTGGTGATGTCGTGTGTTTTACCTTACTGAAATGATATTTCAATCTGGTTTCTTTTCATCTTTGCCCTTAGTGTTACCACAACTGGCCCATTCTTCACCGAAATTTCTGTGGCACCCAAGTATGGCATTCTTCAAACTTTGAGGTGTTCTCAGATGTTCTCAGCTTCCCAACATGTCCAGTCTTTTGGTGTCGACCTCCATGTTCCGCAGGTGACGGTTCTGACGAGGTGCTCCCAGCTGTTGAGGACCCTGACAGCACTGCCACTTTGGAGGCAGGTGAAGGGCTGCCACCGCCTGAGCTGGAAGAAGCACCAGAGGGTGATGAAGCCTTGGAGGTGCGGGAAGGGGGAAGAAGTTGGAAGAAAGTCTAAGAAAGAAAGGGGATGCTCCTTTTGTAGAAGTGCAACCTTTTGGATCTTTAGCCATGCTTAGCTTTTGGATGGCTTCAGCATTTCATTCATATCTTGTGAAGGTAAGTAGGATGAGTTTAGATGGTGGTGCCAATAGTGCAAGGAGGGAGCAGCAACATGTATAGATCTTTGAGACAATTTGACCAACACAACATCAATCATCATACAAAGCGAAGCGCCGAAACTCGAATTGAGTCTTGGACCAACACAAGTGGGTTTAAGTATAGGAAGTTTTTTTTTTAGTCTTTCAATCTCCACACTGCCACAGGTTGGGCAAATGGATGATATACCAGCACCCTCGGATACCGGCGAACCTCTGGAAGAGGGTGGAGGGGAAGGCCCACCTTTGATGTTGGCCTAGAGCCTCAGATCTCGGGTAGCTGGATTAGATGTTGGTGGGCAAAGTTCAAGAATTTTGATGTTCAGCGTCGCGAGTGTTGTTTGTGCACTCGTGTAGGCATACGTAAACATGCGTAGACTTGGCCCTTGAAGATGCTACTGTACTTGAACTATTTTGAACTCACGAAAATCCGTGCTCGTTGGCCACAACAAGGTCAACAGCGAAGGGCAGAATCTGCTGGCCAAGGAAAAGACAAGGTGACAACACCTGGACCTGTGGTGTGCAGTGAGTTTAGATGGTGTAGTTTTGGGTTCGCTTTACCTGACACTGTATCATACCATTTGAGATATCTTCAAATCAATATGTCGCTGTGCTGGGTATGTTGATCGACCAAGCGCATTTGATTTTTGGTATACATGATTGCTGGATATTGGTGGCGAGTAAAAGGCCTGCATTCTGCAAGTGCTCTTCGCGTGCCAGCTTTGCCAGGCAGCTCATCAACAAGGTGAAGATCTTGTCGAAAACCTTGCAGGTACTTGGGCTGGTTGTGCCTGGTAGGATGTCTACTTTTTGATTGGTGGGATGTTCAGGATGCCAAGGCCTGCCAAGGTTCACAGGCATCAGGTGAGGATTTGAACAACAAGACTTTGCTGCTTCACACGATGTGGCTGCCTAGTTTTTTTTGGGGAGTTCCTCATGGACCTCCCTCCGTTTGCTTTGTTCAAGGCAAAGTTGCCGACGTACGATGAGGGATCGTTTGGAAACCTAGCCTAGAGCGTTGCTCCGAAGCAAGGGAGATTTCAAAGGAATATAGAAACAGATATCTTACATTGCAAAAAAGGCTAAAAAAGTACGTCGAATTGTTTCAACCACATCAACCATATAAAGGCCCCTTGTTTGGAGAAGATTTGTTGTTCTAAGTCATACATCGTTCTGCCATCGCATCAGCCCTTCTCTGGACTTTCACGCCGGACACAGGGACCTTCCAGAAATGGAAGACGAGATGCGGGAAATTTGTCGAGCCAGAGAGGCCTGCTGGCATGTTGTTGAGTGTCAACGGTTCTTTGACACCATCGTAATCTTAGGAACCCATGTCTACGGTGTAATCGGTGTATGTGATATTATGACAATTTATTACATACACATTAGAGCATGAGTTGCCAGTTATCAGTTGTTCCAAGATTGGCTTGAAAGAATCCTGCTGGATTTTGACTGATTATATCTATCATGTCAGGTAGAGATCAACAAGATCGACCAGGCCCTGAGTGGAAAACAATAGCTGTTAAACAACGTCAGAGCGAAATCTTGGTTCCAAGGCACGGACTGCTGCTGAAATCGCACGCCTTGAGAGTGAGGAAGAGCCAGGACAAGGGGATGAGGCTGCCATCCAAGAAGAGGTGTGGTTTGGGTGCATTTGAAATCGTTGTATTTTGTGTTTTGATCAAGGAAGAACCGCGTAAAAAGCTGAGATTTATGTGTTGCAAAGGTCATCATTGAAATGTGCCTTACTCTTTGATTGTGCTGTGACTGGACGCTGAAAGTCTGTAACCAGAGGCCAAGAAGATCAGAGAAGAGTGGCCAGTTGGGGAGCCTTTCGATCCACCTGAAACGTGGTGGTGTTCGTTGTGTTGAAATGTAGAGCTTTTCTGGGAGTTTAGTGCTTGAGCTGGCAGTCTCCGAGCTTCTGCCTTTCAATTCACTCAATTGAATGACGAAATCTGATGGCTGGGGCCAATTTTGTCCTTTCTCCACGATGGTTGACAGTTAACGCGAGTGGACACACTGGACTGAGCATAGAAACATCTCCTGAGCTGACTGAATAGCATTCCTGACCATTTTTGACCTCTTTGAGGGCGATGAGTTTGATGAGCACTATGGCTACGGACCGCCACAGGCTCCAGTTGCCGTCGACTCTCCTGAGTAACATGAGGGATACCCATCTTAGGAAGTTGCCTTTTGACGAAATATTTGGTGCTTGGATTGGTAGGATGCCTCTTGACTTGTGATTTCATATCTGTGGGAAGAGTGTTTCTGGTGGTTTGTCAACCCCCCCAATGACATTTGATCCAACAAATCTAGCCCTCAGAATTTGAATTAAGATGATCAAACACCAATGTGTAGCAATGGAGATTGTTTCGATTTTCCCAGTATTTCTTCAAGCAAGGTCTGCCTTTGTTTTGCAGTTGCTTTCAGGGTGAGCCTGGCTACGGTGCTTATGGCGGAGAGTACGGCTATGAGGGTGGCCACGGTGGCTATGGCAGCCATGGTGGTTACGAAGACTATGGTGGCCATGCAGCCCATGTTGCTCTCTTGTAAGTGGTGGATCGGAAAGGGCCGGGCAAAGAGGAAGATTGCAACATGACTCATTGAGACACGACATGTTCCGAAACAATCAGCAGAGGCGAGGATTTGGGAAAGCCATGCCGTAGACATTTGTCGAAATTCAGCATTGTTCTGCAAGATAATCTCAGACAATGGGAACGACTACTGAAAACTACAATTGTAAATATATTTGCAATATGTACATAGTATTTACACACATACATCTAAAATCTCCTAATTCAGTCGAGATGCACAATATGCAAAAAGTGGATTTGTACATCCAGATGAAGAGAGGGAGTTCAAAGGCTGGTGCGCCCTACGAGCACGGTGCAGCTGCTATGCCTCCAGTGGCACATGCTGCATGTCCGTTGGTGGCTGTGTGGTGCCCCGGATGTGACTTGAGAAGCCAAGAGAAGGACTGTGACTCGGGATGGAAGTTGTGAGTCAGACAAGTTGACCTGATAGTTTGTGCTACAGCGTTGTAGAATTATATGATGCAATGTGTGTAGAATGCTTCATCGCATGACAAGTCTGAAACATAGCCAAAGCCTGTCGCATACGCAGCAGGTGGGTTTCCCTCTGGTGACCGGCAAGTGCAGTGAGAGATTAGCACTGCGAGCCCGACATGTGCAAAGACAGGCAGAGTTTCTCTGCGAAGTCTGCTAGGCATTCAGCCGCTCTTTTGGGTTTCGCAAGGCTTTTTGAGCCAAAGCGCACATAGCATTTTCAGTTTGTATGGTATTGTTGTAATCTACCGTATAGTATCTATATAAATGACATGTTATACCTGCATGCACAGGTTTAAACCATCTTGTTTTTTGTGGACAACAGCTGCCTGATTTCGCAAGCTACCAAACTCCTTTTCACAAAGGATCAACAGCTGCACAGTGCTGTGCCATGAAAAGGGTTGCCTGTTGCCGTTGTTTTAACATGAAATTAGCAAGTCTGAGACTTGCTGTCTCGACGCTTCATCTTGACAGAAGATGGTGAACTGATGTTAAGAGGTGAGATTTTGATTTATCTTTTGTTTGTTGGGCAAGCTCAATGTGATTCCACGTGATACTTTTCTTTCCACTTTGCACACGCACCCTCCTGCCTTGGCTCACAGGAATGGGAGGTCAAATTTTAGGGTCCGGGTGCCCCTGCGGCCTTGTGACCCGGATAAATGGTTTTCGGATGCGTTGGACTTTGCTGCTGACCTTTCTGGCCTTGCTCCAGGGACAGGACTGGAACTGAACCTTTTTCAATGAAAGGGGAGAAAGCCACCAGTAAAGCCAAAAAGAAATGCCGCGTATCCCTTACATGAATCACACAGACTTGCACTCTTTTGTTGATATAGGGATTTTGGACACGAGATTGAACGGCTTGCAAACCCTGGATGACCAGATTGGTTTCTCGTTCATCCCTGGAGGATCCGTCAGATGACGATCGTTTAGATTTTTCCAGCACCTTCGTGGGCCGTGTGAAATCCGATGAAGAGGTCGTCCAAGGCGGGATCTAAACTCGCCTGGCGAGTTTACGGTTGGTCCAGTGCTTTCGCCTTCCAAAGCTTCAGGAACCATCAGCCTAAATGGCACGATTACTCCTGACTCTGTGAGCAACTTGCCATGAAACTACGAAACCGTGAGTTTGAGATCATCAATTTGGCGTTTTAGATACGATAAATAGAGATCAGGATGGTATTGATACGACTTGCACATGGCGCCAGCAACTACGTGGACTATACCACCAGCAATTCTCAGCTGCGAGGTAAACTGAATTGGGCCGCACAGAATGCCTTGGTGCAAGCCTGTGGACATGGCTCCAAGGTTGGGGAAATGAGGGGATTCAATCCAGGATTTTCTTGACAACCAAATCAACAGATTCACCATTATGGTTCGGCTATTCGGCTATTCCATCTTTATCTTATTCCATATTATTCCAGTTCATGTTACATGTTTCGGCAGTCTTGATCCCATGTTCAAACGTATTGATTTCTTTTCGGGAATCCCATTGTGGCATTGCTAGATGGCCCATTGCCAGATGGCTCCCTGGGCGGGCAGGTTTTGGCCAATTCCATCCTGGAGCTTTCATGGATTACTCGCAGAGGCAAGGGTTGACTAGTTGACTGGGCATATCACAGCATATCATTGGTTTCTTTGTGGCGCACAATTTTCTTGAAGACGGTCTCTTGCAGTGGATCATTCACAGCTCCAAAGAATCATGATTTTAGTGAAATCAACAAAGTAAAACCAATGTCAAACTACAAGCAGCCCATACCACGCTTGACGAGGCGTCGACATCCAGTTTTCTGTGCTTCCGCGGCTGGGAGGAGGTTCCCTGAGCTCGATTTTGGCTTCTTTCCGCCTTTGGGGAGACGCAGATGTCTAGACGCAGATCATAGACCTTTCATTCTGAACTGCGGCTTCACTGGCAATGTATAGTCAATCTAAGAATGGAATGTACAGATACCTGTATATGCATTCTCAATTCTCTGTATTACATATCCAATACATCAAAAAATCTCTTGTCTCGCAGAGATAGTATTGATGAATATGGATAACATGGATTTGATATATTTGATAATGCCTAGATTCAGGTTTTACATGCGTTTGACCTGATCGCCTTTGAATCTACTCCGGTTTGCTTGGGACAGCTGTTACGTCAGGGGGTGATTGCGCTCGAACTCTTGTAGAATCCTCTGCTGGCGGCTATGAACCACCTTTTCCCGTCAACGGGGCCAAGCGGAGACTTGGACTGAACACTGAAGCCAGCGGAGAGAGAGAAGAGCATGAAGAGCTGTGTGATGTTTTGTGATGTGTGATGTATCCTGCCCCAAATCCTGAATTCTGAATTTAATTGTAGCTGTTTCCCATCTAAGAATCTAGACTTTTAATGACTTGTATACCCCTGACAGCCACTTCAGGCTTTTATAACATTTTTGGGCAATTTGTCCCGTCCATAGACAGAAATAAGAATGTGGCCTTCAAAGGGTGGACTCATAAAGCCAGGGATGAAGGAAAATTGGAACGTCCACGCGCGCGACTTTCGAGGAAACCCATTTTTCGAAATATGATGCAAAATGAGTTGTGCCTCGGCAGAGCTGGGGAGGTGATGGGAGGTGTGGGTCACTGCCAACCGTGCAACCGTGCCAAGATTCGAGGTCTATATTGGGCTTCAACACAATCATGACGGACTCCTGGCTGACAGAGAAATCCCAACAGTTGAGTCCACTCATAGCAGAACATGACAGAGGTGTTGCAGCTGTGAAGTGTGTTTCAGATAGCTGTCTCTGATGTCACTTCTATGTCATTAGCCACATGAGGACATGTACCTGCGACTGTGGCGCGTCACCTGCGCGCAACAACCCGTCTGGAGGCACCAGTGGGACATCATATTGATCAATCATATGATTCTAATGATGTATTGTGATTTTATCCAACATAATACAATGTGGTACGACATCACTTGGCATTTTGATTGTAGAAGGCAAGACAATATGGTGCTGCTGTTGCTAATACATGTAGTAGACATGGATGTAAGGACACATGTAGATATATAAACAGAAACAGAACAGGGTAACTTAACAGTTTCACTATGACTAAGCATATGATGTATAGACATTGCATAGTCAAGACAGACGTAGATTTAACAATTCATATACATTTGAACATAAAAATGCTTTGTCATAATTATCCTTTCCATTTCCATCCTGTCCTTCCCAGGCAATTTGTGTGTGCTTTTTCTTCCAAGGTGTCCTTAGTCTCCAATCTCTCGGCTTGACTCATTGAAGACTTTTGTCCAGGAATGGGAATTCCTTGACCGAGCTCAATGCTGCCACGGTGTGTTCGACGTATGCCAACGGCTGGGAGGCAGTGAAGTATCCACTTTTGGCGTTGAAAGGTGGCTGTAACAATGGTGACGGGAAATTCACACGAAACTGCATGCTGGCGATGGCGTTTATCAAGATTCATAGGTTAATCTGTTTATTTTTTTTGTGCGACCCTACTGACTTCAGGCGACACATTCCTCCATGCACTTCCCTGGTCACAAACCGTTATGCGCCGTAGCCTTTTGAAGACTTCTTCATTTCAGCCGCCCTGTGCTGTATCAATGGAACGCTCCTGGTGATCAATCTCTTTTTTCGGGCCATGGCAGGACCCAACTGGTATGCCAGTGTGCCGACGGCGGCCAATGCATCTGCACTTGGACACGACTCACCGGGGGAAACACCAGATCCACTCCCAACAGAGGGCAGCTTGAAAAGAAAGGCCAAAGAGCAACGGAAGCTTATGGAGATGCCACTTGGATTTGTTGTTGGAAAGGCTGGAAAGGTGATCAAAAGTGCGCTCCTTTTCATTTGTTTGTTCTGCTTCTCGTACTACATAGAAAAAAATCCGCTGGGACTGGGGTTCTGTCTTTCTTTTTTCTTTCTTGTCCCATTGAGTCGCCAGTTTCAATGCGTTTCATGCGGCCCATACGGTCCACATTGCCTTGGCGGCTAAGGAACAGTTTTTTGAGGCATTACAACTTCGAAGATGTTAATGAGCCTCAGCAAATCACTCGTTGCTTGGCAAGGGCCGGGACCTATGGAGCCCACCAGATTTTCCTGCAACTGCGAATGGTGGGATTGTTGCTTATATTGGGGATATGATATGGAATATTAAATATGGAGTTTGCAAGAAATCTTGGATATGGATTATGGAATATGGAATGTTCTGTTCAATTGGCTGCATCGTTTTGAAGTCATGGATCATGCCAAGAGAGGGAGGCTGTGAACAGCATTCATCCGGATCTATGAGTATTGTCAGTATTGTCCTACTTTTTATTGCTTGCTTGGCTGCTAGCTTTTTGCAGCCCTGCTGTGTCTTTCTCTCCGTTTGTTTGTTTGTTTGTTTGTCTGTTTGTCCGTTTGTTTGTTTGTTTGTTTGTTTGTTTGTTTGTTTGTTTGTTCGTTTGTTCGTTCGTTCGTTCGTTCGTTTGCTTGCTTGCTTGTTTGCTTGTTTGTTTGTTTGTTTGTTTGTTTTTTTGTTTTTTTGTTTGTTTTCGTACCAGTGAGAGACATAGGGGTCTGACCACATCCTGGTCTTGGCAATCCTTTTCCATCCTTTTCCAGCTGAGGCACTGGCTGCTTATGCTTTGGAAGTGTGAAAGAACAACTCTATCCACTCCACGTGGCAGTGCCTTTGCACAAAGGGTGTTCAAAGAGGTGAAGCTGTGAATATAAAGGTTGTGACAGGGTGACATGTGAAGACTTGGCAAAATTCCAGTGGAATTACTTTAATGTGTTTCGGGTGTTGCTGTCGAGGCGAAGCTGGGTGATCCAGAATTGGTGACATCATTGCTACGCTCTGGCGCGAAAAGAGATCAATTGACATCGAAGGGCAGAACTGCATTGCAAGTGGCGGAGACTTGCAACGTTCAAGAGTCCCACTTAGAGGTGCAGGGTTTGACACAGGGAGACTTGGGTGATGGCAAGTCGAAGATGAAAGTCGGTCGGATACTTCTTTTACCATCTTTCAAACCATCACATGGCTCTTCAACCCCTTCCTGTCGAGGTGATTAAAGTATTGGATGGAAATTCTGGCAAAGAGCAAAAGGAGACCCAGTCTGTTCTCACCTTTGCTACCAAATTGGCTAAGCCTTGACAGCCAGAGCTCAACTAGCTGTGAATTGAAGATTCGTAGGTCTCGAGACCTTGCCCTGCCGAATGGCTAGTGGCATGTTGGGGAAAACCACCCACTTCTGGTTTCTAGCTGCTAGAAGCGGGCAGGAAGTTGTTGCAGTAGGAGTTAGGATTTTTCGCGTGCGAAAGCAATGGAAGTGGCACAGCAAGGGCAGATTACACCCCAGCTAGCCAAGCAGGCATTGGTATGACTCGGTATGACTTAAAGAAACAAAAGATGAAAAAATCTAACAAGCAAACATGGCTCATTGTTGGACTTGGCAGATCCCATTTTCGTTCTGGTCTTCTGATGTTTTCTCTGTCCTTGAGTGTCTCACATTCCGACCCTTCCCGAGACACGTCATGCACGTGAACTCAGACGGTCAAAGGTTGGCTGGTGGTGTTTGGAATGATCAATGATGGCAGCATTTGTGTTGGTGACATTTGTCTTGATACCAGCTACCAGCTTGACCAATAGAGATGGTCCGACCACTTGTAAATGCACTATTATCCCAGTAGGCCTCGAGTTTAATGTGAATTTTGATGCATGAGTTTACGAGTGGCATCCATCTCTGAAAAGGTCAGACTTCAAGCAGCTGTGGAAAATGAGGGTTGAGCGGTCGGGTGGACTTGACTCAGACATTTGCAAGTCAGCTTGCACTCTGGGCTGCTCTCTCACTGTTGGATTTAGAGTCTAGAGCCTCTTATCGTAATCCGACAGCCACAAACCTGCAAAAAATATGTAAAACATTGTAAAACCACACAGTCTAGCTGCACGATGCATACAGGGATCGGCCTCTGGACGTTTGGGGGTGACCATAATGACACAACAAGCTCAACGATGGCGCCAGGTCTACTTCGAGCCTAGCCTTACTGAGCCAGCAACTGCTACAGGCTACTCTCTTGGCTATTCTGCAGGCAATGGCGGGAGTGTGATGAATCCCGGCAGCAACGAAATAATTCAGCAACTGGGGGACTGCACATTTTTGTGGAGGCTTGTGACGCTGACATTTCTCCGTACCTGCAGTTTCAAGCAGAAGTGATGTTGGATTGTGAAACTTCATGTTGGGGTTGTTTTTTGAAGTTTTTCGGATATCTGAGGGATCAATTTGCTGATTCTTGCATGGTGGCCAACTCGCCCTGCTTCTGTTCTTCGATGCAAAATTGTGGATGGAGACTTCGTGAGGCCGACAGTGAGTCTTTTCATACTGCAGACTGTAGTAGCAGACGGTCGCCCTTCGCTCCTTGTGGCCCAGGATGGCGTCACCAGGCACTGCAGAACCTTGGAAAGTGGCCCTTCGGCGGAGATGTGTTTTTCAGAGGTTTCAACATGTTTCTGACGGTTCTCCAGAGCTACAGACCCTTGGACTGTGCAAAGTCAGCTGTAGGTGACACCAGCAAGGCTGTGTCATGCAGCCACTGCGCACAACAACCTGGCTGTCCACCCACTTGATCCTTATACTGCAGGGAGAATGCGGTCAGCGCAGGCAGAGGTCGGTAGCTTGGTTGTCTATGATTGCAATCTGAGGTAATTCAGCTGACGGCGCTTGCCAATGTGCTTCGATCGGCGCCACCTGCCATTGGGACGTTTCGACCCTTGGAGTTTTGTTAAGGGACAAATGGCTTAGACAAAAATGTCATGGCTTTGTGTCCTGCATCCATTCAAGTCCGTATCCAGGAATGCCAATTGTGTGGATGGCGCCGCGAGTTCTGGCGACAATGTGCCGTGCAGCGAATGCGCACTGCAGGTGCCGGGGAAGTTGGAGGATGCTGGAATCCTTGAAGCAGCAGATGATGCAGAATCACCGCTGGAATTGATGAGGTAAAGAATTGTTTAATTGGAATGTGCGTGGCAGATCTCATATGTTGCAGACTTTAGCTTTGACAGCTTCACTAGTCTAAACCAGTGATGGTGAACACTGCAAAGATAATTTACACATTTGCATTTTTCAGATCGGGCAACCATTCAAGCCGCTAGAGGGGTCACCAAACCCATTGGAGTTTGCCAGGTTTCTCATCCTCCAATCCTTGCCCAGGACAAATGTCAGGCGCTGCGTCCTACTGCTTTGGAGTTCCGGCCCAAGAGCATTTTTGCGCTGACGCGTTCAGGGCCGAAATCGATGATTGTCGCTTGGAATGCACACATCTTTCGGTGTTGAAGTTGTGTATGCACCGATGTCACATGTGCTAACAGTGAAGTAGTAAGTAGTGTGACATCCAAATCTGGTTGGGGTTGAAGGGGTTGAAGGAGGTTGAAGGGGAATGAAGGGGTTGGAAGATTTCAGGAAGTTGACTTCAATATGCCTTTGGCACTACCTGGCCTTTTAGCTCGTGGCTTTGCTCGCTTCATCTGTGGTACTGATGGAAGGCAGCCAGCCACGTGGCTCGGTGAACTGGACAGCCAGCCTTTCGCATTTTCTGCACCTCTTCACCGTTCGACTAAGGAATTCCCTGCAGCTGTTAGAGTATGTAGTGTCCTGGCTGTGGGAGACAAAGACTTGGGCTGATGTTGGTTCAACTGTCGTGGGTGCTGATTCTGGCTAGGGATAGGAAACGTTCCCCTTTGATGAAGGTTTGGAACTATAGATGATACAGATGATACCCTTCCTGACATAAAGTGCCTTTACATCTTCTCGAAGAGACATCCACATCCAGTACATGACCACACCCAGTACATGAACAAAGTCTTTCTGACCCCAAAACCAGCTTGCCATGTTGAGACTTGAGACTCTCCTTTGCTGATATGTTGCCACTGATATGGATATGCAGCATGGGAGGTTCCTGCCAACGGCCTCTTCGTGAATGACAAGACCTTGCAACTGGCTTCGGGTACCGTTGAGGTTCTCGAGCCCACAGAGTGCCGGAGCCCAGTGCGAAAAATGCAGCGGTTGATGTTGGTATCCACTGGGGGCCGCAGTTCATGGATTTGGATGATTTGTGTTGGTTGGGCGAAAGGATGTTGGTTGTTGATTGTTGATTGTTGATGATGATGTTGATGTTGTTGATTGATGATGATGATTTTGATGCCCAAGCCCATCAGAAGGCCACCATTCCATGCGGCTCTTGAGTTTTAAGGTGTACTCTGGTCTTGAGCGATGGGGTGGTGAACAGCCAAGCCGATGGTTTGCCATCAAAACCAGTAGATTTTGGCTCTTTCTTCTTCAGGCTGAAGGATCTGAAGATGGTGTGATCTGTGGCCTCTGCAAGAACTACTTGAACATGTGATCAAGAGATTTATATGCAAAAGGTTGACAATTTTGTGGGTTTGCTTGGAGTGTGATGGGGTAGGCGATAGGATGGCGATAGGCACATTTGACCTCAAGCTTGGAACCTGGGTGAAAGTGTACAGAGTTTACGACCCCCACTTTTGAGATTTTAAGCGGGTCTTGTGACTACTGAGTGACTTTTGTCCTGCTGCCGGTGCAGGACTCAATACCTCCCAAAGTGTCCACCTTGTACCCGGAGACTGGTGCTGGTGCCGTGTAGCCTGGCAATGACTTGCCGACTTGCCACAAAGATGCCAAGTCTTGTGAGTTTTCATGCTTTGGAATTTGTCTGAAAGGCTTTGGGGTAGATTGTTCATGATTGTTCAGGGTGAAGTGAACAGCAGGTAGCAGCTGTTTCACAAGGGCTTTGCTAATCTTTGCTGTTCATGGCACCTTTCATTACCTCAGGCCACCCAACACAAGGCAGCTTGGTTGGCACGGGATGTGGATGGATGGAGTGTGGCCGAAAACAGTTTCGAGAACTGTGGAGATTTTTAGCTCGAACAGTTGTTTTTTTCGGCAGGGTAAAGCTTCAGAAATTCTTCTTCCTGTTTGGAGGTACCAGCAAAGATTGAAGATGTTTTGCATTCAGCGACAGGTCCGACAGGTTTCGGGGAAACATGCACTTAAGCTGCCAGCCTAGGTTTATCGTCCTAACCTTTACCGAGAGGTACGGATGCGGGGCCCGGGGAGGTGGCATCTGGCTGCAGTGCTTATATCCTAGGTTTTATAAGCTTAGATAATGTGATTAGGTTTGATGAATTTTGATGCACAAATGCAACATGGTTCCCTTTACATAGTTATCATCGTCGCATGTGAAATGCCCAACGCTTTTGCCATGGAGGATTCGTACGACTGCCAACTTCTCAGCCACCTTGACGCGCACCGATTTGTTCGGGACTCCGCAAGAAGCTCCCAGAGATATTAGTCACTCGGTCTTCCTGTGGCCATGCTGTCAGTTTACCAGCCCATGATGGGTCCTTGCATTGGGCCATGCTCAGGTATTGAGAGCGTCAGAGAGCGCACCTTAAATCTCAACATTGAAGGTGCCATGCCGACGGGGTGGGTTTTACTTGACAGTAATCAGTAGACATCAGCAGTCACCAGTATAAAGAGAAGGTGGGGTCGACTAGTATCGATAGACTTGAACTTCGTTTTTGCTAAGCAACCCCTTTGTTGGTGACATTCCTTTTTGCTGCTTGGAACACGAGGTAGGTCTGGGTTAGCCTCAGCCAATTTCAGGTATCCTTGAGCCTGGCAGATTCTATCAGTTTCTTGGGAGTCAACAAAAGATGGATGGTTGGAGGTAGAACAGGCGAGAGTCTCATGCTATTGGTGGAATTTTTTGGGCTTGATCCATGGCTGAGGTTAGAGATTTCTCCTGAGTCTGTCATAGACTATGGCAGCCTGGGCTTTGGTGGCCTGCAGGGCGAAGCCTACAAATTTAAGACAGAAGGCTCGGGCTTGCCTTACGTGTTACCGACAACTCCTCAACTGTACTTGTAATGTAATTATGGAAAGCCTTTATGAATTTGATATCTTTATAGTTCTATGAAGTTCAATTTCTAATCAAAGAAAGTTTAGTTGAGAAACTTCTTCTGTACGGACTTTTAAACTATAGAGTAGAGTAGAGCAGCCCAGAGTAGGGTAGGCTAGAGATGAGTAGCGTAGAGTAGACTAGCACAGAGTAGTGTATCAGGCGCAATATATTATTTGGTGATGTTGGAGTGTCACTTTTAGTGGCACTCGCAGTATTGCTGGAGTGTCACCCCTAAACAAGGAGAGAAGTGCTGGCTTTTGTTCCCCCCTCTCAGGTAATAGGTATGTTTAAGAAACTTCGGCCTCCGCCCTAATTGCACCCTACTGTCACTACTGCAATCTATCGAACTTGATTATTTCCGGCCTGTTTCGGATGCTTTCAGGCCAGTGGCAAGACGTCACAAAGATCGACGGCACGGTAGCAGCGAGTTTGCCAGCTGCTGTTGTTGCTGCCTTGTTTCAAATTGGGCGTCGAGGTTGAGGATCTTGGAATCATCGCCAAATAGTACAAGTAGTTTCAACATGTTTCACCTATTCGTTTGATTTTTAAGCCTACTTCCGGAGATGGTCCAATTTGACTAGATTTGATTAGTACTTTTCTGGAGGTGTGATACCAAGAACTACTGTACCGACGCACCATAGGCGACCAGTCTATAAGTAAAAAGTTATGTTGATTTGCAACAGGAAGGACCCTGGCAGGTTCCTATTGAGACGCCGATCCAAGTGAGATACCGATGCGAGACATCCGGTTGACATGAACTGCATGTCTGGTTGCGGTTGGTTGGAAAGGAATACGTATGGAATACACCCTGGTTGGCTTCAGAATTGTAGCAGAACTTTCGTGCAGCCCCAGTCCAGCCCATCCAAGGCTGGCATTGTGGCAGGAGCGGTACTGCTGGTGTTGACTGGCATCATCCTGTGCTACAAAGCCTACATTGCGACTGGGTAGAAATGATCCGACAACCTGAGGTGCAATGTATCGAAGATAGAATGGAAGTATGGATGTCATGTGTCTGCAGAAGTGGATCAAGGCACAGTTTATTTCAAGCATAAACATACATGTCACCTCATGCATTTTGCATCACAGCATTTGGGGTCAAGTGAGTGTATGGAGAGATCGCTGGCGGTGGGGGCGACAGGTGGTTCGGTATCTGCTTTGATACTGCAGCTGCTGTCTAGCCTCATCGCCAGTGATCACTCTTTTGATTGCCCTGTTTGCCCCACGTGTTTCGAGAACCTTCAGCTGGAGCAGTTGGACCTGCCTAGCTGTTTGGTGGGGTTGGTCATCGGCCTGAGCTTGGGCCCTTTGCTGGACGTGGTGTATCTGGCAAGGCAGAGCTGGCGTGTTTGGCTTCGCTCTCGGGTTGCTGCTTTGGAAAAGGCTGATCGAACCGAGCCTTACTACAAGCTTTTATGAGCATTTCCCCTTCTGAACTGACACGGTTGCTTTCTACAGTGGCCGAACTGCGAAAGGAGGTGCATCTGCTCAGAGGTGAGGTTCTGACACTTGAGGGGCGAGTCATCGAGCTGGAAAGCAAGCAGGCCCTCAGCTCTGAGACGGAGTTTGAGCTGGTTGACACTCGTTCCTTGGGAGGTTCAAGCAGCGTTGGGGCCCGCGCGATTGGTGGTTTGGTTGGCAAGGCTTCTCCTGATCGAGAGACTCTGCCTTTGGAACGAATCTCTGCTGCGCAAGACATTGGCAAGTTCCTTCGCAGGTGCTTATCTGGCCAACCTCGTGGTGCTAGTGGCAGATCTCGCATTGCTGCGCCTAGTGCCGTGTACATTGTTTGTCAGAGTTTTGATCTAGAGGTTTTTGATCCACCGAAGGTTTTCTTTACCTGGGGAGAGGCTAAACCCTGGGTTATTAGAAACGGATCCCCGGGGCAATCCATTTTTGTTGGGCTTCCTACCCCAAACGAAGCAAAAATTGCAATTGAAGCAGCCGGCTGTGAAGTGCCTGCTGCGTTGCTGCACCGATGATTCCGAGCAGCCCGGGGTTGGCCGAACCTGAGGAGGCCAACCTGCGAGAGAATTGTGTGACCTCAGGAGACGGTCAGTGTTTTACTGACTACCAGATTGGCAGGCTCAATTTGCCGGCCATCAATACTTCGGTTGCAATCATTGCAGTGTCTTTGGTGGAGAACTCGGTGCTGGTAGCGGTGCCGGAGCTTGCCTGGGCTACTAAGAAGAAGGATCGTGTGCTGCCTGCTGGAGCTTTGAAGAGGGCTGTTGCGGTGGAAGTGGTCTCCTGCAGTCAAGGAGATCGTGAAACCTCCTCGGAAGAGCCTGACCTTAAAGTATGGGTAGGGTTGTTGGACCCGAAGCTGGAGGCGTCCGTCATCTACGGCGACATTGGGGCCAACATCGAGTTTCCAGGAGAAGGCGACGCTCAGATGGTTCCCTTCGCCCCTGGATTGGTGGCTTTGTGCAACGACATCTTCACCTTCTTGTCGGCAGAGAGTCAAGCTCCGCAAAAGGAAGAGGCCGCCACTGCTGGACAAGATCACGTAGAAGCTCGGTTGCTGGCTATGGAGACTATGCTGCAAGAGTTGGTTTCTCAGCTGCCCAGAGCTTCAACTGCTGCGGGCGCAGCACCCACGTTGATGGCAAGAAGACCAAAGCCTGCCCCCGCTCCAAAAAGGAGTGGTATCCCTGGCAACATCGATCCTGCAGTTGCTCAACAAGCGTTGCAAGCTGGGGTCAGTGCAGAGGCCTTAGAAGAGATGTCACGGATCTTAGGAGATCGTGGGGTTGCAAGAGGTCCTACGGCTCCCCGTCCTGCTGCAGTAGTTCAGGAGAGCGAAGCTTCGGAAGAGGAAGATGCTGTGGGAGCGGCCGTCGCCGCGCTTGGTTCAGCAGACCCTTTGCAGGTGGCAGTGCTTCAACTTACTCGGCTGATGACGCAACTGAGCAAGGACAAGGTGAAGAAGAAGGACAAAAGTCTAGAGGCTTTGCTGGACGGGGCAGAAGGAGGTGGATCGCTGCACGAGCCTGGGTCAAGAGCCAGATCTCGAGCTGCTGCACTTCGAGCCCTTCATCAAGCTGTCAAGACGGATCCGAAGGCCATCTACAGTGCTTTGGAACAACGGCTTGCAGAAGACTGGGAAGAAGAAGGTTTGATGCCAGGCATAGCTCCAGGGCGAGTCAGTGCTCGCGGCTGGCTGGAGCACCGCAGCAAACTGCAGCATTACCCAGCTGCAATTCGCAATGCTTGGGCACTATGTGGTGTTTGGGACCTGCTACGAGCAGGGAAGACGGAGGAGGCTCGAGCGAGGGTAGGGCTTGCTGTTGCAGCCCTCGATCAGCAGGCCTGCGACCGCGGGTCCTATCTACTCGCCTCCGAAGTCATGATGGAGCTTCCTCCCCCTTACGGCTCTTTCCTGAGCCACCAACCGCCAGAGCAATGGGAGCTTCAGCACTCCCGCTTGCTGGACCCACGTTGGGTCGAGCTCATGATGGGCAAACTGAAGGACTTGTCGGACTTTCAGGAGAAGCGCATCAAGCTCACAACAACCAGACGAGCCGAGGATCCTACTGCTCCCAAAGTCGAAAAGCCGGGAAAGGGGGCAAAGGGTCAGAAAGGAAAGGGCAATGGAAAAGGGAAGGAGGCTGCAGACAGCACCGCTCCTGCGGGAGTGCAGAGCGGATAGATCCTATGAGCTCTTCCTCTTCGGGGCACTTGGGGAGAGAAGATGATGAAGCTAAGGTGCCTGGAGCTGCCGCTCCAATTTGCAATGCTTTGAGGCTCTGGAATAGCATGGCGCGGTGGCTTTTTTCAGGGGACTCTGAATTCAAGAAGTTTGTCTATTCATTTTGCTGCAACAGCCGTTCTGCAGAAGAGCGGACAGCCGACTACATTTGGCCTATGCCTGTTCCTTACCCCGTTTGGCTGCGATCGCTACAAGATCAGCCTCGAGTGCCCTACGTGGTCATGTCCCAGCAGAAGGCTGTCAACATGGCTGTGTTAGCTCTGGACTGGTTGCATTTGAAGAAGCCGGTCGTGGCCCCAAGAAGTATCACGCTGCATTCCTCTTTGACGACGATGCAGTGGTCAGTGGTGAGAAGGCTTGAGAGATTTTTCACAGATGTCACGACTAGTGGTGACATTGGTCCCGAGGAGATGGCTCGGACCGCTGCCAAAGTAGAAGGCTTGGATTTTTTGCTGCATGATCTTCATGAGAAAGCGATGGCTCTGGACTTGGCAAGCAAGTCGTGGGCTTTTGCGCTTCGCCAGCCCGTACAGTCTGCTGGCAATACAGGTTTTTTGAGAGGCAACACGTCTGGACCCGGGGGAGAGGTAGTAGGAATGTTTGATGGTGGAGTTCCTACTTTGGCAAAAGAGATTGATCCTAGTAGACTTTCTTTTCCTCAAGACCATCCTCGTTTTGATCCTGCTCACCTTCTAGAAGGAGAACATCTGCAATGTTACAAAGACCCTGTTAGTTTGGCTGAGTCTCCAGATGAGAAGAGTCCTCCTCCTCCCCGGGTTCGGGTTCACGTTGCAAAGGGGCGGACTAGAGCCCTTTTGAAGTTCCTGGATCAGCATCACCGACTTGTGTTGGCTCCTGCTGAAAAAGTACGCGCTAGTCATCTATGCGGTGCTTTCGCCCTCACAAAGGACATTTCCAAAGATCGTTTGATCATTGATGCTCGGGGTCCCAACTTGTTAGAACATACCTACAGTGATTGGGTAAAGACCCTTGGTTCTGTGTCGTCACTTCTTCAACTAGAACTTCAACCCGGCTGCAATCTTTACCTTTCTGGTACTGATCTCAGAGATTATTACTACTGTTTTAGAGTGACAGATCGGCGAAGTTTTCGGAATGCTTTGAAAGTACCCATGAGACCTGGTGACCTTAGAGAGCTGAACTGTTTTCGAGAGTGGCATCTACAACATAAAGTGGTATACCCCTGTTTATCCACGTTAGCGATGGGTGACAATAACGCAGTGGAACTGGGTCAAATGTGCCACGTCAAGCTGGGCCTTCTCGCCCGTGCCTTCACCGCTCACGAGCTGTTGTGCGTCCATGGCAGAGCACCGCGAGGACACATTGCCTGTGGAATCGTCATTGACGATGTGCTGATAGCTGAACAAGTGGAGCCTTGCAATGTTCATTCTTCTGCTGTTCTGGAAGGCGAGTATCGGCTGAATTTGCTATGTGAGCAATATCAACGTGCGGGGTTGACGGCCCATCCCAAGAAGACATTCAGATCCACTACTCACGCCACAGTCTGGGGCTCGCAGATCGATGGCGAGTCCGGGATTTGCCGGCCCAGTGTCAATCGGTTGGTACCATTACTTGACGTCACAGCCAGGACTGCAAAGCTAGGTATCGCAACAGTGGCATTACTACAGGTGCTCAGTGGAGCCTGGGTGTCGGTGTTACAATATCGACGACGTATGCTTAGCCTTTTACATTACTGCTATGTTGCTCAAGCTGGCAGACCTCAGGAAGCCGTGATTCAGTTATCTTCCGAACTGATTAGTGAACTCTGGTGCTTGGTAGCATTGGGGCCTCTGGCTGCTTCTAACTTGAGGGCTCAGACTTTGGATAGATTGTTTTGCACGGATGCCTCATGTTCAGTGACTGCCTCCGTTTGGTCTCCACTACCCGCTCGACTTGCTAGGGAACTTCATCGGCACAGTTTGGCTAGAGGAGTGTGGTCAAAGTTGCTAGCTCCCTGGAAGGCATTTCTGCGAGAGCATTCGGAGCTGGATGAAGAAGATGAACTGCCTGGAGGAGTTCCTCTTGTAGCTCACCCCCTATGGATTGAGCTGGTCGAAAGCTTGGAATTTCAGGTGTCTCATGTGAGTAGGCACCGTGGCAGGCGACACATCAATCTCCTGGAAGTGGATGCCGTTTTGGAGCTGGAGAAGAAAGTTGGGCCGAGATTTCCTGATCGGAGATTGCTGTTGGGAGCCGACAGTCAGGTGGCCTTGGCTGCTTTGGTCAAGGGGCGATCAACGTCAGAGAACATCAACAAGCTTCTCGCCTCCAGCCTAGCGTATCATCTAGGTTTTGGATTGTATGAAAGTTTTGGTTTCCTGCCATCGCTCACCAATGTTGCAGACGATCCGACTCGTGACGAGCCGCTCCGAAAGCCCTGCAGGGAGCCTCCGGAATGGTTTGTCAGAGCTGCCAGGGGTGATTTCGAGATGATGGATCGATGGCTTGCTGAGCTTGGCTACGATCCTTTAGAAGTAGCAAGGTTGCCTTTTCCTTGTGGCGTTCCTCGAGGCAGTGATGCCGTAAAACGGCACCTGACTCGACTTAGGGAAGTTCAGAAGTCGGATAGATTAGCTAGGTTTGATGAGCAGCAGAAGTTAGAAGCTGCCCTACATGCTAAGTCACGAGTTGGAGATCCAAAGAACGACACGTCAGCTGCCAAAAGGGCGGCTGATGAATGCAGTAGTGTTTCCTCTGTTTCACCCCCTGTTTCTGAAGAAAAGAACTTGATAAGAGAGCTTAAACAAAAGCCTGAGAGCAAAGAAGACTTGAAAACAAGAGCCCAACAAGATTTCAGGAAAAGGGCCAGTCAAGCTGTTGTTTCATCCTTGGAAAGACGGGTGGCTCCTCCCGCAAGTGAAGCTGCATCAGAGCAGCCAGGGTTCGGCGGTTCCGGGGTTCTTGGAGGTTCCCCTGGCCGATCGCGGCCTTCACGAGTGATGGAGAATGAAGCACTGCCTGTTCTTTCGGAAGAGAGCCTGGCACTGCTTCAGCAATGCCCTGCTGCTCAGTTTTTTGGACCTGATGGGAAGAGATGTCGAGGCCCTGTCAGCTTCAAACGGCGTGGGATTCTGGACTTGTACTCTGGAGCCGCTGGAGTCGCTCGGGCTTTGAGTAAGAAGTATAGAGTTTGGGTTTTGTGTTTTGATTTTGCTCATCACCCCAAAGAGAACCTTTTGGATAGTGGGGTGCAAAAACTTTTAAAGCAGATGATTTCCTCTGGCTGCTTTGCGGCCGTTGGGCTGGCACCGGACTGCAGCTCCTTCAGTCGAGCCGTCACACCGGCTGTGAGGGATAGGGATTGGCCAGAAGGCAGACCGGACATCAGCGAGAAGATGGCCGAGAAGGTGCGGGTGGGAAACCTGCATGGAGATTTTTCGCTGGATATCCTACTGCTTGCAATCGCCTGTCATGTACACTATTGGCTTGAGAATCCGGATGGATCTTTTTTATGGATGCAACCTCGCTGGGTAGCTGCTGGGGTGGCTTTAATGGAGCGAGCTTACCGTTTTGATCAGTGTCGGTTCGGGGCTGGTTGGAGGAAGAGAACACGCATTTGCACGTCAACGAAGCTAGCTGGAGTTCGCGAACTTTGTTTGGGGGGCCATGAACATCAACCACTCAGAGGCCGGTCTGGAGCTCACAAGATGTCCTGGACCAGAGTGGCTCAAGTTTATCCTCGAGCTCTATGCTGGAAGATAGCTGACGCTTTAGCCTCTGCCTGCGGCTTGTCCTCTTATCGGGGGATAAACAGAAAGAAGCTGAACACTGCTGGCTGTGCTCGCCTACTTTCTCTTCGAAGTGGAGAAGCTACCCATCCTGGACCAAAGCCGAGGTCAAATGTTTGCAGGGACCCTAGAGCTTTAGCTGAAGTCAAGTTGGTGGATGTTGGCACAGCAAAGATCCAGGACCGAGTTTGGAAGGCTTTTGAGGCTTGGGTTGAAAGTGAGCTTAGCCCAGCTGCTAGAGAAGGGGTTTTCACATGTCCTGGATTAGTGGTACTTCTGCTCCACCGCTATGGTTTGCGGCTTTTCGAGAAAGGGTCACCTATGTACGAATTTAGGCATCTAGTTGTTCTTTCACAACAAAGGATGCCACTCATCAAGCCCATTAATGGTCCGGCCTGGCAGCTTCTCACCCGTTGGGAGTCACTGCAACCTACGCAACACAGATTGCCTCTTCCAGAAGTCCTCTTCAAAGCAATGGTGGCGGTGAGCTGGCTTTGGGGCTGGCATCGCTGGTGTGCTACATTAGTGCTGGGTTTTGAAGGCATCACCCGAATAGGGGAAGTGCTAAATGCTAGAAGAAGTGATCTCCTCCTACCGCGAGATGATTTAGATCCTCAACATCGGGCTGTGTACCTCAGAATCATGCAGCCAAAGACAACACGTCGAGGGAGAGGAAAACGGCAGCACGTCAAGGTGGATCACGCTGCTGAAGTGGATTTTTTGGAAGGAGTTTTTAGCAGGGTGCACCCTGTTTGCAGTCTTTTTCCGATGTCGGCTTCTGCGTTCAGATCTCGGTGGGACAAGGTTCTTGACGCACTTCTGGTACCCACTTCTCAACGTCCTACCCCTGCCTCGATCAGAGGCGGAGGTGCCATTCAAGCCTATCGAAGAGGGGACAGCATCCAGAACATAATGTGGAAGATGCGAGTGCTCCAGCAGTCGACGTTGGAACATTATTTACAAGAAACTGCAGCAGAAAGCCTCTTATCTCGGCTCCCTTTGGAAGCAAAGGATAGAATTCGACGATCCTCACAGTTTTACCATTTCGTCCTCAGTCGTGGGGCTCTATGAGCCAACTAGCTGTGCTTTGCTCGTTCTCGCGACGGCCTATCCTAAGGGTGGATTGGGAACTGCACCTCACCTTTTTAATGGCATCTACCTGCTCTACTTTTTTCTTGAGCTTTGGATGGTAGTGCTACGTTTTGTGCGGTGCAGCTTTCCTTGGGACTCGTCCGTCCACTTCAGATAGTTGCAGGATGTGAAAATAGAGAGTGGTGCGACATGCATAGATATACATAGATCATCAATCCACCAACCTCAGCCTGTCACCAAGGCAGCCTCTGAAAAGCATGAGGACGAGGTAAAGATCTTTAACGAGGAAGAGGGCAAAACTACCAGCAAGGACTGCCAACAGCATCCTTTTGCCTTCGCATGGTTGTGGTCAACATTCCAGGACAAAAAATGGACGGCAACAGAGAAATCGCATAGTAAATATTCGTTGCAGCCTGATAAAATGGTCAACATGATCATGATCGTGGTAGAAACAGCTGTTCCACTGGTTCCATACTTCTCCTTTCTTTCTGAGCGCCCAGAATCCCGGTCTGGTGAATGAACAGGATGAGAAAGGGAAAGGGCCGCCCCCTGTTTTTGGAGAGGATGTGCCTTGGCAGTTTCAGCAACCGGTCTCAGGGAGTGAGGCAGACATGAACATGAACTCTGTTTCTGTTAATTCCTGTTCATCCTTTGGCCTAAAAAACCCAGTCTATGCCTACCAATTCATGGTGAGACATGACTAGGCCTTGCGCGATATGCAGATTGATCAGCTGCCAGAAACACCCGATGCCAGGACGTTGTGGGTCGACCGCGCTAGAACATTCTGTATCACACCTGAGATGACCCGCTATCAGATACCCTTCAGGAGTTAACCTAAAGATTCCTGCGGGCTGGAAATGAATTTCGGACCGCCAGGAAGCAGGGTGCAATCCTCTTCGCATTTGATGAGGATGATGAGGGCGACACGTTGCGGAAGGCCGCCATGATGGAGGTGCGAGTGATTTGGAATTTCGACATTCAACTCGAAAGGATGTTTTTCTTGCAAATTTGTCAGAAATTTGGAATATATTCTGTAGATATCTAGAAAGAAGTGTCACAAATTTGCCAAGTAAAGTTTCTGTGCTTATAGTGGATCCACCAGTGATCCACCTGTATCTTGCAAGTTTGATCAGTTGATCCTGTGAATCGCAGGAAGGCAAGACAGCCCCAACGAATCGCCGCGTGTCTCGCGCATCGCTTCGTGAAGAGGCTGAAGTTCTATGGGGTCGATTTTCTGATGTTCCTGGGGGGACCCACCAAATCCAGAAAATCACAAAGCAAAACATGGTATCTATTTACGTATATATATTTACAAAATTTCACGCTATTTATATATTATGCTATTTTCATTATGAAGCTCATTAATACTAGAGCAGGCCTTCTTGAGACCAACCAATTTGGCAACTTTTGTGAATCATTCGGGAAATATTTATGAGCATCAAATTGATCTCTAGCAAAAGCCTTGGGCTTTCTGGGAGTGGGTTAGTGAATCTGGCTGACAGAGAGGCCTTCGCTGATCCGCATCCGAACAACAAAACTGGACACCACCACCACCACCACCACCATCATCACCATGATCATGGGCATGGCAGTTCACATGGCGCTACCAACGAACCCAGCAATCGCCATACTCATCAACGAACAGCTCCCAGCAATGCGCAAAGTCCTTGGGCTGCAATGTTTTTTTGTGGTTGGATGTTAGTTTTCCAGATGGGGCTTGGGACGAATTTTGCAGGTTCAAGGTATCGATAGGCATCCGAGCTCTTTGCCGGGACACTTAGGCAATCAAGTTCGTAGCAACCAGCCTGCTGCCACTGTGCGTCCTCCAACATCATCGAAGAAGGAATCACCCAAGAAGGACTGATAATTTTGGGTCCTGGGTCAATCTGGTGAATCTTAAGCTACTGATGGCTTCAACTTACAATTTCAACTTCAGTCCAGCAACAGCCAGTAACATCAACCCATCCATCCAGATCATCCAGCCATGACAGGAGCCACCCAAGCTGAAACCCGGATTCTTTCTGCGCGCTTGGGACTCCAAGAGCAGCAGCTGAGTGCGGAAGTGAAGCTTCGGTGATGACAACAGAAAACCGTTGGAAAATTGTTGAAAAATAATCAATGTTGTCGCGGTAAGTTCAACTTTCCGCGTTGTTTCCTGAAACCTCCAGCTTTATCAAACCATACATGAAAAACATGACCCTCAAGACAGAATTCTTTGTTGCCAATCCCATCCCAAAAGAACGCGCACGTCTTTTATCCATCAAGAACACTTGGGTGTTGCGATCGTCGCGTCCAAGACGCATTTTTGTGATCGTACCCTGCGCCATTGGGGCGCTGCGGTGGAGTGGCCGGTCCCTGGCCACTTCCAACTCTCCCAACGCCTCAACCAACGGCTGCCGCTGCGCGGGGGCGCACCTGCGCGCCGCCGAACGGAGATGCTGACAAGGCTTTATTTTTTCGTACAGAAGGTACCGATTTTTGTCATGTCATTACTGCGAACAATCTTTACCCAAAGAAGGCAGTTGAAGTATGGTCAGATGAGTGGTAGGAACGTAGCGAATGGGTTCTTGCGAGAAGCCAACATGTGACACAGATCTTGATAGCAGGCCGGTAAGATAGATAACAATGTGTGGGACTGCTGTGCTTTGCCCCCAACCAAGATTTGTTTCTGCCATCAGCATGTCCGTTTGCTTTGCCCACAAGCGTGATGACAAACAGCGTGGGTGGGCGAGCACTATTGGATGGGGCCCCTCTTGGACAACTGGATGGATGAAATCAAATTGTCAAACTCATTCAACTTCATTTGCTTGTTGTTTACTGCATCATTGTTCTCCTTCCTTAATGAAGCAAGGCCGAGTCCAGAGGTTTGTTTCAGTGGTTGACAAGCGCCAAGTGAAGTGTTTCATATATTTTCAAGGTGGCATTGGCATCGAATCGGTGCTGGACTTTGTCAGTCGTATGACACGTATGACAAAGTCAGCTGCGGGTGCGGTGCATTGGTGCCGCTTCGCCACCCAACGAGCCTTTTTGCGTCAGTGTTTTGAACTTTATTTGCATTGGAATTGTGGCCGGATTGGCCGCAGACCTCCAAGATACTATACATTATGCGAAAAAAACAGGCAACACATGACACCACTACAACACAAAATTATATATATATATATACACACATACTACTATACACTGCGGACTGCAGACCTATCTCATACCAGAACACCCAATGTCCATTTTGTATGTTTTACAGACTTTGCCGTACTTGCTTTACAGGAATCTCCAGGCGCATGCTTGAAGCATTAGCGGAAAAGATTTGCAGCCGAACTACGGAGATGGACGAGCGCATCAGAGGGGGGATGCCCGTGGCACACTATGCTTGGATGCTATCGTGGAAATCACGTCCAAGATGAGTCAGTGAACTTGTCAACACAACTACTTTTTGCAACACCGTTGGTTTTGACAACATACTATTTATTTGCAATTTACAGCGTACATTTTCTGCAAGGCATGGTAAAGTCGAAGCTGACAAAACGAAGTGTTTTTGCATAAATTTGAAATATACTACTGGTAGCAAGGCATGATGGTCAGTTCAACTTCTCCCTTCTTCCCCCTCACCCTCTCTGCCCATATCTCCCCCACCCCGTCCATTTTCAACCCCATCCCTATGCTTTTTTAGTTCCAATTGCATTTCTTCACTTTGCACCCCCAACTTTCACACCCTATTTCCATGTATTTCCCTCCTAGTCTATTCTCCATGCTCTCCCATTGCACAAAAACTCCTTGGCTCAAGAGTTCCCGCTGCTCTTGAAGATAGGGCTGTAAGATAGGGCAGCCCAAGGAAAGAAGATTCACCATGAGATTTGTTGCAAATAGATGAGGCCTAAGAAGCAAACATTTGCGCATTTTGCAAACGCCAATCTTTGAAAAAGTTGGTGTCACATTGCACCGCGGGACAACACTCCAAAAGTAGATCACTGGCTCTGGGATTTTTTTCCGCACCCTGGCAGCAGAATATTCTGCCTGTGTTTCGGCCACCTGCCTGAGACTTGGTGCTGGTGTGTTATGCCCAGGCCAGTCATGTCATATCTCAGCAAGATCTCCGCAGCTGCACAGCTGGTTGGGGGACCTTGGCGGAGGATGCTGCAAGTCAACCAAGTCTCGAAGATGACATGTGCAATCATGTGTATATGTCTAACTACAAAAAGAATCCAAACCATAGCCTGAAGTAGATGGAATGTGAAACAGGATGAAACAGGTCGATATATGTTAATTTCTCAGAGAATGGCTCATTCCAGTTAATTAGATTTGGGGATATGCAGTGATATTTTTTTACCAAAGAAGATTCATCATATTGTAATAGTACATATATCATGCTCTTCAACCGTTGGTCCCCTCTCCGTTACTCTCGGACCTTTGGATGTGCCAGGTCCATGAAGATGAATTCCGAAGAATGTTGGAGCCTGGACGTAAAAAGATGGACAAACTCATTGGCAGGTGTGGTGAGGGACATGGAGGGATGAGGAACTGAGGGTTACCCCATCAGTTCCTCCTTTCTGCCAGGCTGCCGAAGGGTCAAGAATCGCCCTTCGGCGACTTCCCAACAGATTACACCCGGCCTGGGGATGACCAAAAACGGCCAGAGAAGCTCAGTCTGCCGTTCACCAACCTTTATCATGTGAACCATCTGAAGCACACAAAATTGGTGGCTAGATATGGCAACTGTTCACACGCGTCGAAAGTTTGAGGTCCTCTGCTTTGGCAGTGATGGGCACGGCATCACTGTCCACTCCCCGAACGTTAGAGGTGCGAATTTTCGGGGCATCATTGATGAGCGCATCATTTCCTTTGGGGGTACAGTTTCAACCAAAATGGATGTGCCTTGATGCTTGTGGAAGATGTCATGCAAATCACACCGGACCATACCTGCACCCTCTGCCTCTGTCAGCCTTTGCCATCGGCCCGCGGGAAGACTACGCCACGCAGTGCCAGGTGGGACTTGATATCCCACCCACGAATACCCACCCATGGTTGTTGGATTTGCATCTTGATTGTCACTGTCATGTGTGGACATGCCTCTACGATCCTCTAGGTATCAAGTCCAGGGGTTTCTAGGCAAAGTTCTTCAAACAGTTGGAAGCTGCTGTAAATGTATCTATTTTAACATGGTGGTTTCCACACTTTGCTCTTGCAGTCACTTCATTTTGTGAAATCTTCACCCCGTTCCCCTGTGCTGGTTGCCCCCCACCGTGCGAAGACATGTGAAGCCTGCTCCAGGAAGGTACTATGGTAGAAATGAAATAGACGATGAAGTACATTGAAATACATTGAATTACAAGCTTTCGTTTGTCTCATGAATGTTTCAAACTAAAATCTCTGCAACTGTGAGGCCAACACCTAGGGAGCCGCAGAGCGCACGAAGTGCCAAACTCTCTCCGCGCTCGCCACAAGCGACACCACGTACAATTGACAGGCACAGGGGTTCAAGGGAAAACACAGCGACTGAAGGTTGAGGTTCAAGAGATGAGTGGCTCTGACAGGATCACTTTGGTTGTACTGCCTGACCTATACGAGATTGATCATAGCTCTTGCCTCATCGATCATGCAGTCTTTTCATGTCTTTTCAAAATGATTCCGTTCTTTGCCAGTTTGGGCCCTCCAATGGCTGGTGCCTTCAAGAGGTGCTTCCTTTGCATTCACACATTTTTGTTTGGGAAATCCGGTGAAACGTGTGAAACCACGGTGAAAGATGGGTGGAACGGTGGGTTTTGAAAGGTTTTGAAGGGTCAGTCGGTCAGTCGGCCGGTGTTTTGCATCCAGGCGGAACATCGAGCCCTCAGAGTTCCGCCGCTTCTACGATCGCAATGACCTGCCCATCCAGGTGCACGGACCTGGGAAGGGGACTGCCTTGAATCCAGTGGATGGGAAACAGTGAGATGTGATGTTTTTGAAGATGTTTGAAGTATTCCGGCATCTTCTCCGAGAAAAGTGGGCGTTTCGCATGGACATGCATGGACCGTCTGATGCCGCCAGATCATGCACACTGGCACCCAGAACAGAATTGCATGGAAGGTGGCCTGGGCTCAGCTGTGCCTTTGTTGAAAGTCATGTCACCTCAAGAGTGACAAAACTGAACAGTGAAGTTGGGCAGGTAGATGTCGAGAAATTGGATTATCACCACTATTTGCCAATCTTCTTTGATGGGTCCAAGCCTTAGCCAAAGAACAGGATTTGCCCTTAAATTCTGACAAATCGTTTGCGGACAGAAAAAGCAGTGGTTTCCCCAAGTCTGCAGACATGAAGAGCCTGTTTGCACCCCCTTGAAGGGCATGTGTCACTCTTACAACCTTCTAAGACTTCGGGAGAAGGAGGAGCCCTACCGATTCTTTGCAGTGGAAGGTGTCTACAACCTCTTAGAAAAGGTCCGGGCGCAAAATGATTTCCATTGAGCAAACTCAAAATGAGATTTGTCGGAGGGCGGATCCAAAATCTTGCCCGTGGTGCCGCAGCTCATCATTCCCATCAAGAAGGCTTACATTGGACTTGGGAGACTAGGGTGATACAGGGTGATAGTGGTGTATCAAGATGAAGGAGCTAGAATGTCATCCCTTCAGATGGGACTACAACACACTGCTGCGACCAACTGTGCTAGGCTTGTCGACATTTCAGAGTTTTTGGAGATGTTCTGAGATTCTGAGTACTGCTTTGAATTTTTTGAATCTACTTCTAGCATCTTCTGGCCATGATTGGTGTATTGCTGCATAGGATACATGTAAGAATTTTGAACTCTCCATTTATCTTCGATATTGGATAGTTGGAATTTCACAGTTCACCCGCGGCCGAAGGCACTGAACACGTCCTCCCTGGCGATGTCTTACTTAACTAAACGGCCGGTGTCTGGCCGTTTGAGGAAGAGTTTACCAGAGTTTCATAGCAAGTTGCGTGGCTGCAGGCTTGCAAAAATGAACGGCATGAGGACTTGCATTTTTTTAGAAAGATATGCTATGCATCAAGAGCCAAGAGAATGAACGTTTCTTGAATGGACTCTATATTTTGATGGGCATGGGGATATGCCGCCTTCCAGCCAGGCGTGATGGTGAAGTTATGGTCACCACAATGAAGGTGCAGACCAGCGAAGACGGTTTTTAAATGGGAAATGGCAGAAGATCCTATGTGAGCAGGTTGGGTTGTTGACATAGCGATAGGTTTTTTTTTGGGTTCTCCTTATTTTGTGAAGCGTCTAGAAATCCAACAAGTGCAAAAAATCCAACCTCCTAAGACTACCGGACTCAAAACCCGAATATGGAAACAAAACTGTCCGCTGCCGGCTGAGCAAAATGCTCCAAGGTGCTCCAAACTTTGGTGCTATCCGCAGAGATGGTGGGAGAGGTTTGTTTACAGACCAGCAAGTATCAAGATCGGGTATCAAGCCATGAGTGAGGAGTTGAGATATCTTTGATGCTCCTTAGCCTCTGTGACCGAATGGGATTTTAAATAGTCGAATAGCATCGAATAGCCCAAATGATTTTCTAAAGACTTCTGACTTTTTCCGCCTCTACACGAATTTCCCGGCGCAGCCTCCATGTCTTGGAGGCGTTGGTTCCATACTATCGGCAGATTCTCCCAGTGCGGGGCCACAACTGCGACATTTTCGTGGCAAAGAGGGTTGAACGGTTCAAGACGGAAAGAGCGTGCAGATGCATGAAGTATTCACCGTAATCCGAGTCGGTGGAAAGTGTTTTTGGTGAAAACATCCGATTCACAGCTTGAGCATCTGAGGTGCTCAACATCTTCAAATCCGCGACCAAGAGCACCTTTGATCAAATGGCCCTTGACCTAGTATCTGAAAGGGGCAATCAGACTTGCCGTTGTTCAGATTCTTGTTTGTCGCAGTTGCGTGACAGTCTCTACGCCATTGACATGAATTTACCTTTATATCGTATGTTTCCTCCTACGCTGTGGCAAGATATGATTTGGTGCTTTCCAGACCCCATTCGTGTCATTGTCCAATCATATCATCAAGTCGCATTGGAAAGAGTAGCTTCCAAGACCTTGTCCTCTCCTGTCGTGCAGAGGGCAAGGCCACTTCTAGTGCCCTTGAGGACTACTCTCAGCGAAAACGTATGGATTTGGGAGCGCTCATCGATGAGACACTGGACCCCGCGGGATTCGATTTGGTATTTGACTGCAAATTGATCAAGGTGTGACTCACAACAACGGCATTTGGTCATCCCGCCGTCCTAGTCACATTTGGAGAACGCATGCTCCGGCTGAGCGAAAGTGTCTCAGGAGATTCTGGAAACTCATGGAGGGGAAGATGCCTTTATCAACATCAAGTGAGCCCAAAAGCTGTGGTACGATTTGCTTGCAGAGTTTTCATGGGTCAGTCAGTACAGAAGTCTGTTCTTTCCTTGTTCGAGTTTCAATGTTTCTGTCACTTCTGGAATTGATTGAGTTACGAGGGACGAGAAACTGTCACTCTCATTTCTTCTTGTTGCTGTCAGTTTGCAGGTACATGATACCAACCTATGAATCTTGTGTTTCCGTGTGAGGCAGGGACAAGGTTGTTCTGTGCACTACTGAGGTCAAAATGTAAAAGACCCGTCAAATGTAAAAGACGTAAAAGACCCTAGAGGACAGAGTGTGAAAATATGACGAAGTGAGAAAGGGACACTTGGTCTATATACTTTTCTTGAGAGCCTACAGGAAGAAGGTTGAAGTAGGATGAATCTAAGGTGCTAGTCCGTGTCCCATGCAAAAGCTCGACTTCAATTGCTCAACAGCTTGGTCATCATAGACCGGAAAGGCTCAAGCAGTGTAAAATGCAACTTTTTGATTTCTTGCTTCGATCTCACAAAGCTATGACTCTGTCAGGCGTGCAGTGTATGTCTTGTGTGCCCCCGCATCGTATGGGGGGCCAGCGACTTTGCTGTAAGGTGGGGCCCAGTGGTGTCTCTGAGAACCTCTTTCTGGGCAGGATAGTTTTTTCAGGACTTGGAAAAAAATGAAGTGTTCTGTATAAAGTTGCTCTGAAGGGGGTGTACCGATAATTATCAAGATTTATCAAGTTTGATGGATTTGATTTAACCATTTTTGGCCTTAGCGTGAATCTGAGCAGTTGATGGCACCCCACTAGCAAATGATCCCTAACTTTTTGTGTATTCAACCAGCGCCCCCGACCATGGTTTGTAGAGATGCTGCAGCTACCACTGTTGTCAATGGAGATTGCGGAGCTGGGAGCGTGTTGCAGAGCGGGTTCAGCGAAAAGCGCTGCTTCCCCAAAAAGGCACTTCCCCGAAGGTTGGCGTCTGGCCTTTGAAGGTTTTGGCGAGTGTTGTCAGTACACTGCAACAAAAAGGGACCCTCTTCAACTCTTCTACATTCAAATGTCTCGAATTGTGAACCTGCTACGCTAAATTTTGGTATGTTGGAAGGATAGTGAAAACATGTGCCTGTCACAGAAAAGGAATGGACCAGCCGCAGACAACCTGTGCTTCTCACCACTTGCAGTTGGCTCTCGGCAACTGTCGACTGAGAGCCACTCAGCATGGCATGCCAAAAGTCCAGTAGAGGGGCGCGCATTTCTGGACATGGTTGGACACTATCCATTTTCTTTCAGTTGCAAGCAGGTACTGTCCAGATCGGGTATCCTGATGTGCCGGTATCCCACCAAATAAATATTGTAGGAACATCTTAACCTTTGGTGTGTTTCCATCATTGTAGGTAGCACCAAGTTGGATGCCTTCAGGGCCTATCATGCTTGCCATTGAACTGTTGCACCAAACCCTGCCGTTGCATCTTGATGGATCAAGGCTGAAAGCCCGCACAATTGACACACCTTGAGAGTTGGTTATCCACTCTAGTCATTGATTCCCGCTATAAATCTGCTGCATGAGTTCCTCATTCAAACATTTTGTGACAGCTCTTGTTTGACTCTGGCTCCACATGAGCAGATGAGCTAATGAAGGCAGGCCTACTGGGTGGATGAAAGTCTTGCTAGTTGAAACTTCTCAGCAAGCACTCAAAAAGTCAAACCAATGCCATTCAATGTCATTTTTTCAAGATGGATTGAGTGTATGCACGGACGCATGGACGACAGGATTTATGGTGCTTTCTTGATTGATCTATGTATATATATATATAATATATCTAAAGATGTCTTTTTTGATCTTTTCTGATGTTTCTTGTATTTTCTTGTTGCCACGTGAGGTCAGAGCCTTGCCTTGGGATGAGCCCCCACTCCACAGGTCGGGAGCCCAAATCACCTTTTCATCGAGAAAGCATTGAAAGCACAGCGAGGAATCCAAGCTCTTTCTATGTGGACTGTCGATTGTATCGTCCCACCTATGAGGAGGTTGGCATGTGGAGGGTGGACTTTGGGTTGCGGCCTGCATATTCTCCGATTTTTTCCCCCGGAGTCCATGTCACAAAACAGGCGGAGTATAATCGGCGCTCATTAGGCGTGGGGGGAAGGGAGAGTTTGGGACACTAGGGAAGAGGCAAGACAGATACCTGGAGACTTATGAGATTCGGAAGGGTGAAAGGTTTTTCCTGTTGTCACCAACAGCGTAGCAGCCCTTTCCTGGAACATGTGGAAGCTGACTGAAGCAGAAAGACATGTCATCCAATTGTGCACGCCGTCTCCACCCTAGCCATTGGCTCTACGATGCTACGCTTGTAAAGTGCAGTGGACCGCATAGTAGACATGCAAGAGCCTAGTGCACATCAAGGTCAGATGAGGATAAGATTTGAGTGGACAGACTGGGATAATTTTTCTCAAACATGGTGTGCCAAGAGGTCTGCCAGAACTCCAGCGGGGACCATAGGGAGACTCCTGTACCAATAGCCCCCATAGGGAGACTCCTGTACCAATAGCCCCCTTGAATTTTTTCTAAAAGCAACACAGAAGAGGATGGATTTTTTCAATGACATTTCCGTGTCACGCATTGGCTCAATGCAGACATTTTTCTGGGTTCAAGTTTAAGATGCCACCCAACCTAAGAACCAACCACGGTGCTGTCTTTCACGGGTCACTTGTTTTTGAAGCAGCAATGGAATCAGGATGGCCAAGGAACCTGCAGGCAGTTGAGAATTGGCGATGCAAGGAAACCCACAATGCAGCAATTTGACCAGACAGTTTGTTGGTTGCAGGTCACCCGGAGCTCTTCTTCTTGGATGCTCCATCTCAGCTTGCAGAAGGTCGCCGTGACGACAAATCCATCTGGGCAGACTTTCAATTCTTCGGCCAGCTGCGCAGAGTGGAGGAAGTCGAAACTTTGTTTGAAATCGCCTCGGGAGGTCAGAACCTGGCTGATGGATTTGTTCATGCGCCAAAATGATCCAAAATGATCTTGTATGCCTGAAAATTTGTCCCCAATGACGATGAAAGGAAATCACTTGAGGTAGTGCCGTCTGAAATCGTGGAAGAATTAAAGAATTTAAATAAGGCGATTTAAGAGTCAAATTGGATTTTGGGTTGTATCACCTTAGAAGCATTCAGACAACTCACAATTCAATTCATAGGTCCAAAGTTTTCTCAACTGGCAATCAAGTGAGGCCAGTAAAGCCTGGCATTGAGTTCAGTTGCGCTTAGGACATCAGATCTGGTTTCTTGGAGGATTCCATCACGGACCACTGGTCAGCGCCGGAGGCAAAGGCTGCTTGACAACGCAAAGGGATGGTTGGTCATAGGCCAAAGACGCAAACACACCCCAAAAAGATGCAAAAAAGACCCAAGGAAAGGAATATATAGATTCAATGCATAGTGCAACAAGAGCCAAGAGCATCAAGAGCATGGAGAAGTCATTGAACTCCACTTCTTGAGCATTAGTCAACTGTCGCGACTGAGGGGAGCGGATTCTTGGAGGATCCAAAGAAACTACAGTGGCAACCGAAGCTGGGACAAATTTGCACCCAGGAAGCTGCATCTTGGACGTTCCTCGGAACCAAAGATTGTTTTCAAGGGCATTGGGAGTTGGCAATCTTTGGCAAGAGCCTGCCATTGTTGGGATCCGTAGCAACTGAGGGAGCCTAGAAACTAACCAAGGTTGCCGGAACCTGACAGCGAGCCGGACGTGTCTCCTCCACCTTTGGAACCGTCTTTAGATCTGGCAGCTGGGCTTGAAAAGAAGGCTTTGATGATATTGGAACTGTGTTGAATATTGAAGAGTGGTGTGTTCATGTCTGGCTCTAGACAGCTCCAGTCTGCGTTGTAATTGAGTTGCCTCCTTGCATGCACGCGCTACTTCATATGCATCGCGTATGATTATCACTTCTCACAGTCTCACACCATATTTGTTTTGATCCTTTGGATGGCAGAAAATCCATGCACCTTGCCACCTAGAAAATATATTGTTTTGCCATCCATGCACCATATTTGTTTTGCTAAGGGATGCCAGTTTTTTTTTTTGTTTCGGTTTTTCCAGGACCAGCTCTGGCGCAGCACGGTAGAGGCCTTGGAATGTCGCAGCACCTGGGAGCAACGCCAGTGCCCTGTGGCCATGGCTGGCCCTGCTGTGCGGCAAGCATACCTGGCATTGTATGGCATGTCTTCAGAGCTGTTTCAGGCAGGCTTCCCGCTTCCCTGCAGGGCAGTGGTAAATCAAAATCCGTAGAAATCTTAAAAAATTGTGGGTTGCATGTAGAATGTCGAACACGAAATGATGAACACATTGTGAACACTGGAAGTGGAAGTGCGTGTGCATGGTGCACTTTGAACTTGAGAGCCAGGTGGATGAAACACGAGGAGTTGTCAGATATCGGGGTGCTCTTGGGCTTTTGGACCAGCAAATGCTGAGAGATTCTCGTCTCCATGTGCTATGCTAAAGTACTTTGTTTTGTCAAGGTGAAAGACAATTATTGGGAAATCCCAAGATGACACTGGCTCCCCTACAGAAGGGAGCTCTTGCAAGTACCCACACAAAACGAGGTTTCAGGCTTCGTGTTTGACAGATCTTGATTCCAAAAAACTGAGGACTGGGCAATCTCTTGCAGCAAATGTTTGCGCCTGAAGGCTGTGTCAGAGAAGTTGGCCAAGAATTCCAGCCTCACGTCGCAGGCCTTGGGTGGCGTGCTAAAAGAAGCTCTGCCAAGTCACGGAGTTCGGGAAGGGAGAAGGTTTGAGACGCAAACATACTTTGGAATGAGAAACTGTGGCAAAATGAAAAACAAGCGACTTTTGGAAGCTCATTTTTCAAAGCTTTTCAGCTCCCAGGAACTGCTTCATGCCTTCTATCATGATCTCTCACGACGTGTGCAGCCGCGTCCTTCATCATCCTTTATCCAATTGCATGTGGCCGCGCACATGTGGCTTCGACGTTTGCAGCCCATTTTTTCGCTTTGCGATGTGGATGACATTGACAAAGAAGTAAGTGCCAAGATGGGAACTTCGCCACCGTTGCCAAAGTTGCCGCGTGGAATTGAAGCTTGGAATTCCCAGCAATTGTTCCGTTGTGTAACATTCCATGCACCCATGTTGATGATTCATTGGATTTGTTTGATAGAAGTAGAAACCTGGCACATGATTTCACAATTTCACACGTGATTTGGTTTTTATGTGCATAAAAAACAGATCATTTGAAGTGTTGATTGTTCAGATTTATGCCAGCTGCCAAGGCAGTTGGGAAGATGATTTGAGGGACTGCAACTCACCAAAGGAGTCGCATCTAAGGAACTTTTGGAGCACATCTTTCGCTCGTGCCGTGTGCACGAAGTCTCCAGTTGCCACTTCCAAGCATGTCATCGCCAACTTCCAGCACATTTGGTTCCTGCTGATATGACCCTTGGCAACTGCAAACAGACTGGATCATGGAGGGTAAGCAAGAAACTGCGGAAGACTTGGATATTCCGAAGAAAACGGCTGATGTGCCGGAGAAACATTTTGGTTGCCCCCATCCCTTGGAAAACTCCTTGGAAGATGTCCAACTGCTGTAGGATGTTGCTTTGGGTTTTCCAGCGCAGCATGCAACCATTTTTGGACTCCTGGATGCAAATGGAGCCAACCGGGGTGTGTCGCCGTTTCACGATAGCTCAGTCTGAATGGGATCGTGGAAACTCCAACGTATGAACTGAACCTAACAAGGCTCATCTTAGAAAAATACTTCCTAGTTTTGCTTTCTTGCTCACGCTAGTGCTAGTGTCAAGCGATGGTTTGAGAATTGCATTCTTGGAGATCTAGTCCACCCGTACACTGCCAGCGAATGTGATTCTCATTTGGAAACAAGGACTGCTTGCTAGCCACAATGGATCCTAATGCAACTCAACACTATGTCATCCCCAAAGAGTTTGAAGGCGGCACAAGGAAAATCCGCTTTCCAGGAGCGCTGGAGTCGGTGGGGAATGGGATCTCCATCCACTTTTAGCCCAAGAAATGAATCATCAGAAATAGTCACATGGTTCCTGAGGGTGCGCGGATGATAGCCACCTCCGTAGCCCCAAGATGCCCCAAGCAGATCTGCGTGGCTTGGAGGATTTTTGAGCTCCATTGATGCGGACATGCAGGCAATGTCGCACAAGTTGTCCATCCTCGGAAGCTGGGAGTGAATTTAAAAGCCTATCAAAAGGCTACATTATATATTTTTCTGACAAAAAAACGGTATAGATATTTCTATTATAGCAATGTACTTGCTATGATATGGCGGTCTGATAGGATAGTTCTACATGGTTCTCTACTTGAATCGCTTCGCCTCAGGACTCCACGACATGGCAAATGCAAGTGCATATGTAGCTCAAAAGTTCCAGCCATCTGCCTTCTTCGAGATGCAGGACTGAACATGTGGAGATGTGGAGACGGATGAGCCACGAAACTTGATCTACTGTAGGTTTTACGGGATCTTCAGCAGTCGTTTCATGATGTTTCAAGTTGATCAAGTTGTTCGTGTTTCACTATTGAAGGTCAGGGGCATAACACATGATTTTAAAGACACTTTGACATCAATCCTGGTTGAGCTTGCTTGGAAAGGTAAAACAGTTGTGAAGTCTAAGGTTGCACACAGTTACCAATATACCTCAAGATTGGCAAAAGTGTTCAGTGGAAATCCTCAATCGAGTTCGTCCATTCACGAAATCCATATCAAAATGCCACCTATCAACTGGATCTGGAAGTGCAAGTGGTCCTTCCTGGCAGTGATCAGAAATGAAGAATCACCGATGGTGTCCGTGTTAGGAGCTGCAGTGCCGTTCCTTCCTGCGCCTGGAGCATCGAGAGGAGGAGTGACATGGGATGATGGGATCTGAATGTATCAATGACAGGGGCCTAAAGAGCCAGCTTACTTCGAACATCCTTCCACTTAGTTCGACAGATTTGAAAGTGATCAGAAGAATTTTGTGAACTGTGAAGAGATCCCCTAGCCGAGACCTCCAACCTTTGATCCACCTGCAGCTCCACTCACCTCACACAGGAGTTGATGAGAGACGAGGGCTCGTCTCTGGCCATCCTCTTCGCTGCTGGTGCTCAGGCACGACCTGTGGCGCCCCCGCCGCGGCGGTCTTTGCCGCTACCCGGGCCAACGACCTTCTTCGAGTTGCCAAAGACTGAGATTGCTGAAGCGAAAGCGGAGCCTGCGGAGATGCATGAGGCGACAGCTGTTTGATGTCCAGAATGGGCCAGCATGACCCAGCAGGAAAGACAGATTTTGGGGGCTATTTAAGGGAGTTCGATGTTATTAGCCGCTAGGCAGCGAAGCGAAAACAGCAAGATGAGTTCAGAATGGCCTTGGATGCGCAGGTTGTGGAGTATCTTGGTGTAGATTATCATGAAGAAGAGCAACCGAATACGTTGACTTTCACAGGCTTTTTGAAACTGCGCTACACGGCATTGGAGTGCATTCTATCCACCCTTCTGCAGCTCAAAGCTTCCAACTGCTCAATTTATTTGAATATATTTGAATAGTGTAGACACATGAAGACACAACTAATCTATGGCAATGGTACTTGATGTCACGAATATTGTCATGAGATAGGAGATTGACATAGATTAACATTGGAGGAACAAATTTAGTAGATGAACATCATGAACATCTCGACAAAGAATCATTGCCAAAGCCTGTTTTGGGCCATACTTGCCACAGGAAACGTGCATTGAAGGAGGCAGCCAAGCGGTTGGAAATGGAAGAGGAAGCCAAAGAACGAGCTTTGCCCCTTGGCACGAGGGTGTTGAAATATGTTGAGATCAAGCCCAGGTTTCCAACACTTACTTCAACTTACTTTTTAGGATCTTTTGTGGATAATATGCAGGTGCAACATCGCAACTTGATGGATGGTTGATGTTTTTTTTCTTTTTCTGAGAGCCCCTCGAATCGATCGAAGTGAATCTGAAGTGCTTATGGATTGGTATGATTGTGTCATATGGATTCATATTGTGTCTTTGTAGCAGCTTCAACCCAGGTTAGGTGAGCCAGATGATGAGATGCTCCTGGAAGAGTTCCGGCAAGAGATCTTGGAGGAGCATGAAATGGAGCAACGGCGTATTCAGGAGGAGTCTACAGAGACGGGTTCTTCCTGTGGCGGTGTCTGAGTGTCGGCGTATCCAAGATTTGCGTCAAGCAACCGGCCTCAGGAGTCCTTGCTGCTTCGTTGGAAGGTGGAACGCTTGAGAAGTGCCGAGCCGCTGCGGAAGCTCTATGCCCTGGAGGCCGAAAATGGTCCAGTCGAACCAATGGTGATCTCGGCACCAAGGAGGATTGACGTCGAGGAAGCTTGGAAAGTAACGGTGGAAGGGTGGAAAGATGCCGAGCAGAAAGCTTGAACCTGAGAACACCATACTTTCAGGATCTTTCAGGAGTCTACAAACACTTCTTGGAAGAATGAATTGTGTCGTGCCTTTGCGATTGCCAAAAAAAGTCAGAGGAGCACAGATCCCATCAATAACTCATTTCAAATTACTTCCATCTGTTTATTTTCTATGTCCTTGACAGTAGAGATATCAGTCGCTGTCTGTTTCGGAGGAGATCGTTTCCTCCTGGGGTCCGTTGGTGAATCCCTTTGATGCGGTGCAAAGCTCGCCGGCAAATGGGAAAGACATGGTGGAATGTCAGGACCACCCATCGAAAATTGGCGAAATTGACGGAATTGCTGTGTGGGGGGGGGGGGCAATTTATATATATATATATAGGTTGATCCAAAATCACGGAGATAAGAAGAAACCTCACCAGTCCGATGAGTTCTCATCTTTTTCTTTGTTCTCACCATTGTGAGTTTGCAAGTGGATGCATTTCTACCTCTGTAGCGTAGTGATGACAGGACTCCGTGGGCGAGCAGATCGTGGAGGTTGTTCCAGATCAAGATGATGAGGCAGATCTCCAAAATGGACACAGCGTGACAGCGGAGCATGTGGATCCACATAAAGAATTGGTGCAACAAGTGCTTCGGCAGATTTACAGCTTCTTGGCGGCAGTGAGAGCCGTTTGACTGGCCAAATGGCTCCATTCAACGAACTTCATAGGGCATTCGAGGGTCAGACTACCTGTCTCAATGTCGATTGAAATGATTCACTAAAGCCAATTCTGGTAATCGATTCACGGGCCAGGTTCTTGCGCTCGGCTGTTGGTATCTGACGCATCGTATACCACCACGGTGTGGCACCAGGAGGTGGAGCCCGTCTGGGGACCCAAGCTGAGTGCAGCTGGGATGACAATGGACCCTTGGAACATGCATGAATCATAAGATATCAAACGATATCATAAGATACCCCACAATGTGGTACTTAATTTTCTTCATCTTGCTGCTGTGGCTGCTGATGATGAATTTGGGATTTTAAGATATTGCCTTGCATACATCATCATACACCAATTGCTGAAGGACTCGTTTGATCTGAGGCCGAGGTTTCTGTGCGTCCTGTTCTGGGCTCAACTGAAGGTGCGATGCCTTTGCACCGACAACATTGATTATCCAACATGGTTCCCTCCAAAAGACGACAGAATACAGGAGTTGAATCGGAGTTTTCGAAAATTCTTTGCTGTTGGCTGTTCACTTCACTGGAGTTCACGATTGAAGCCGTGATGATGTGATCCTCTTTTCCTTGCGTTCCTTCGCCTTGTGGCCAGATGTGGCCAGTGCCAGGCTATTCCTCGCAGATCTCTGGAGATGTGATGTTGGTGAAGTTTTCTGGCTCCAGACCAATGGATGCCGCCCTAGAGTCAGGGAAACCTGGCGAAGCAAATCTGCAGTTGTCTCCTTTGTCTCCTTTGTCTCCCTGCTTGGTCTTTGGTCCAATGAAACAGCTGCCAGTGTTGTGTCACGGCAGTCGAGCAGTTTTCTAAGACTTGGAACAACATCGGTTTCAAAAGCGAAAAATAGGTAATCACAAAAACATCACACATCTTCCTTTTTTGTTGTTTTGCTGATCTATTAGTCTTTTATATTTTTTCAGTTTCAGTTTATCTCTTTCTTTCTTTCCTTTCTTTCCTTTTCTTTCCTTTTCTTTCCATTCCTTTTCTTTCGTTCTTTCTTTCTTCCTTTCTTTTTTTCTCCTTTTTGTTTGCACTTTATGCAATCTATTTCTCTTTCTTAGGTTTGTCTTTTTTGGAGTGGCCAATTTCAAGTAAGGCTGGGATCTTCGACTTTGGCGAAACAGACCCCGAAACAGACCTCCGAAACAGACCCGTCATTTTTTGTCGACCAGAGCTGAGTCTTGACAAATGAACCAAAAGAAACGAAACCAGCAAATCCAGATGGAACGGAGGGGTGAGCCCACCAAAATCCATTGGCTTAGAGACACCCGAAACAGGGCTCAAAACAGATCCGAATCAGACTCGGCGACGGCCCTAGGGTGTAAGACTGGTCTCCGTAAGCACATGACTTGAGAAACAAAATGATGCCGCATGAGATGTTCTACTTGAAAAGGGAAGCGCGAAAGACACCCTGAAACACACCCAAAAACATACCAGCGAAACACACCCCCGGACCACGGAACAAAACCGTTTAGATACATGAACATGGGAAAGTGGCGCTCTTATCCAGACGCAATGCCAAGGTCCTGCTTACTGCGACCTTTGAGACAACAGTCTCAATGGTCCGGGCACCCAGCCACGTTGCAACAGAGTCTTGGTGACATGATAACCTCCCGAGAATGTTTGACTGGACTCCCAAAACAAGATAAAACAAGGTCCTAATACAGTCTCCATTCCTGTTTGAAGCACTACCTAGCTCTGCATGGAAAAACTACACATATCAAATCAAGGGAAGTGTATAGGAAAGCAGGTTTGCCGGATCCCTTGCCATCCTTATAGTCTAGAGGGCTTCATACCTCCTGACAGCACCTGCAACTCTTTGCAACGAGGGTTGATATGGAAGTGGTGCGGAAGGCGCCACGACATCACCGCGAGCCTGGTGTGGCCATTGGTTTCATTGAGTTAGACAGATAGATGAATCGTTACAGCTATGGTACGTCAGTGAAGAAGCAATACTGTGTTTTGAGACACTTAACCTGAGAATGTTTTGTTTCCGCATAATTAGCATCTCACCATCGTCTGATTGTGTAAGAAAACCGGTGACCATGATATGATTTGCTGTTTGCGGATGATTCACTTTATTGTTGTGTAGGTCTTGGATCTGCAGCTGCTGCGGCGCATTGAACTGCCGCTCGGCGGAACTTGGTCAGACCGAGCGCAAGGATGTTGCCGTCGATTCGTCGATGCCTTGCAAGGCTGCGGCGCTACATGCTGATGGGCGAGAGCCGTTTGCTGGAGCCCTTTCTTACGGAGGTGAAGTTGCCATACTGCATTCTAGCACCTTTTTGTAGACGGTGTGACACCACATTTTTCAATACAACTCAAAGAAGACTTTGGAATGTGTTTGATAGATTGAACCGTCCGTTAGTATACATTGTAGTATTATGTTATTAGAAAGGATTGAAATTCTTGTTTGTACTTCTCAAGCAGAAACCAAGATCCTCTGGTCAATTTCGGAACTTGGACATCAAGTTTTTGTCACTCTCCTTTCACACATTTTGAAGCGCGTTTAAGTTGAAGTAACGTTAATATTGAAATATTTGTTAGTTGTCTATTGGTATTCCCTTGTAGGCAATGTCCACCTATGCGGCGGTGCAGGCAATGTCCACCTATGCAGCTGTGCGTCCAAAGCGACCCACGGCTACAGAAGTGCAGAGGGCTGAAAGCGTTGGGCAGCTCAGTGGGATCGAAGGATTGAAGAGTTGAACTTTCCCTTTCTGAAAAGAACCTCGGTGGTATTTTTTGCCGAAATTTTTGTGGCAACACGCAATGGATCATTGCAAACCATTGCCATTATCAATAATTATCGCATGTCAACGCTGAATGTTTTGAAGTCTCTTGTGTTCGCTGGTAGGCGCTGAACATGCTCTTTCAGTCCATGCTTCCTCGTCCCACGGAGTCCTCGGACGACGCTTTCCTGGCTTCCATGACGTTGCATCTTGCAACAGTGCCAGTTCCCATAGGTGGGGGTTGCTGTGAGTTAAAATCATCGCCATATATTGGCACATTGCCTTTCAGGACATGGCCCTGTGCGGCTGCTGGACGGAATCAGGCTGGAATATCTCAATTGACAGTAGAAACTAAGCACCCGGATGCACCTGATGTTGGTGGAATTTGTTGGTTGGGAATGTTGGACATTGGCGATGTTGCCTATGTTGGGATGTCGGTATGTCGAAGATTTTGATGTTCTCTCTGGTTGGGTGCTTGAGAGATGACGACCTGAGACATCCTGGCAGGTTCAGCTTGAATTTGGACGTGCCCATGAACCTCTTCTTCACAGAGCGGATCATGTTGCAGTATTCCAGGTGCCCTTGGTATGCAGCACAGCAATTTGACCGGTAATTTGTCATGGATTGACTTGTGCTTGCTGCCATTTTTTCCAAGTTTCTCAATATTTGACTCCAGCTGAAAACATTCTCAAGCTGTTAGCTCATTACATTTGTAAGGGAGGAGGTAGGTTTTTGGTGTTGCTCCGGTGGCTTGAACTATTTATTACTACTTGGCCTTCACTCGTCATACTTGAGTCAGGTTGTTCCGGATCATTGGCTTGGTGAACCACACCCTGGAATGCCTCAAAGGAAGCTGGTGCGGATGCCAAGGGTACAGCAAATTTTCTTTCAGACATTGATCAGGAGGCTTCCAGCTCCCGAGTTTCAGTATGTTTCAGTGATAGCTTGCCATTGTCCACTCAGGTGGTTCTTAGCATCCACCTCCACGAGCGATTCAAGTGGAGAAATGTTGGAAGCCCAATGGAAGTCCCAGAGAAGCAAGAGCACCGAGCAGTGGTAAGCCGGAGAGCAGGTCTCACATGACCCGTAGGTTGTTCTGTCGTTTTAGTTTCGTATGCTGTGAAAAGGCGAAGGTTGGCAGCTCTGCGACAAAGCCTTCACCACTTTGCCAGCACGTTGGGGGTGCCCGGTGCCAGTTTCCAGCATACCCTCCCAGTGCCAAACCTTCACAGGGACATACCAAGCCTAGGTTGCATCGTTACCTGCTGGTGGGAGTCGTTGCAGCCGAATTCCAACGCCTTGAAAAGAAGGTCCGCCTTGGAGCTTGGTCACCAGGGAGTAGCGCCATCAATAAGACACGCACAGACAAAAATACACAAGGTATGTGAAAAATTGTGAAAATACGTGAAAGTAATTGTGACAATTGTGACAACCTCCCCCAAAAACACTTCTACAAATAGTTTTGGAACGTGTTTTAAGGGGGACGATGAGTCATGAGAGCTATGAAACCCAGACACGGAAATGCTCAGATCCTTGGCGCCACCTCGTTGAATGAGATCCTGCTGGAACACCGAGCCTGTTTGGGCCGCTGCTTGGTCCGGCACCTTATGAAGACTGGCAAGAGCGGCCATGGAATTTTAGGAAACAGCAGAAGTAGCACCAGCGTATTAGAGTCTGATTGAAATAAAAGGGATCCTCCAAGCTCCCTTCAGAAAACTTCCAGATTTTCTATTTGGACAAGTTGACAGTTGATGTTGCACCTCTCTGCCGAGGCCAAAGCATTCCTGGACACCTCACGTTTGGAAGCCGCAGGAGATGCCCTGGCAGCTGTTGTAGGAATCTTGGACCAGGCGATTTGGGGCTGATGGGAGAGCGGTTGGTGAGGCTCTCAGATATTCTCAGATAGCTGGAGAGATCATTCTTTCGAAACCATTTGGATGGTGAAGAGTTACCTGTTACATTAAGATACTAAGATGCCACGGCTTTGAACCGCAATGGGGAGGATGAGACAGATTCTTAGAAGTGTTGCTCGTGGCAGGCGCTGCAACTGCAACGCCTTTTGGAAGAGGCTTGGGAGAAGCGCATGGATATTTTTGTGACACAATTAACTCAATATATGAAATGTCATTGTCCTATGTCTGATGCGATTGTTTACTATTACTCTTGCATGCGGTGAATTGCCACAATTCGATGACTTATCAACTTTAGAAACATATTTACCCCACGAAGGCTTGGATTTCATGACCCAGGTGGCTGCACAAGCGCCTCGCAGCTTCCCAGCAGGGGTTCCTGGTGTTTGTGCAGATCCAACGATTGCTTAAAAACTGTTTTCTTTCCTGAAGGAATACTGGGATTGCCGCGCGTATGCGGGTTGTTTGCCATGGTTTGCCAAAAGATAGCGAGGCTTGGGCAGTGAGCCGTGTGTACACCATCAACGGTTCTTTCCTGGACCTAAGGACGCGGAAGTGTGAAACAGACGTTGTGAATGGTGGATGTTGGAACACTTTGGGGTGTTTTTGGCAAGTCCTGAAACAAGAGGTGTAGGAGCATACCAGGCGTAGCAAGGAGTGGTCACCATGCCAAGGAGAAGCCTGCAGCTTTGTCGCCCAGGACAACATCCTGATTTGGCTCAGTTTGCCGTCTGATCATCTACCAAAGAATCTGCCATGAAACATGGGACAGTACAGGACATTTCCAGCTGTTTTTTGTAAAGAAGTGCCCATGGCCTCTTGAGCTCTTTGACAACGTGGCTGCAGGAGGTGATGGCATTGATCTCGATCCCTTCGAAGAGGAGCTACACGACGTGTTATCACAGCCTCGAATTGAATCGATGCAATCCATGCCGAAGGACTTCTTTGAAACATGGTTGCTGCAGTGGCAGGGGAACCTGTATGACACACTTACCCATTCCTTGGTTAAGCTTTGAGGTCTGAACCAAACATCCCGGGACATGTGAAACAGTGGATGTCAAGTGAAGGGAGAGAGATAGGTTGAGGTGAGGATGTTGAAGGATTGAATGAGCTAGCTGAAGCCTGGAGTCTTTTCAGTATCAGCCATGGCAAACATGCAATGTGAACTGTGAAGGTATGAATAGTGGTGATGTTGCTTGCTACAAAGGAGATACAAACACCTCCGTCTACTTTACATACAGAGTTTCAAGAGTTATGTTCATAAGACTTCTGCAAAACAACGACTGCAGCTGGGAGGAATGCTCCAGAGCGAGCAATCAAATTCATGTCAATCACGATTGAATTGATGACACGAGTCATTATAGGCTCCATGTAGCAACCAGCCGATGGTGCAGAGGTCCAGACACTTCGAGCAGAACTGAGGGGTGTGGAGAGGGCCAAGCGAAAAAACATGTGTTGTTGCCGATCGCGATGATGGCCCAAGCGCTCGTAGCAAATTTGAAATACCCAACTCCGTTAGGTTTTGTCCGGTTTTAATCAATCGTCAAGTATCATCCTTGTAGTTTGCATTTGTTTGAATAAAATGAATACAAATCTTGTATGTTTGATCCATCCTGCTGCTCATGATGGCATTCTGCATCATCATCTCGTCATTTTTGCCCCTTCCTTTGCCAGCTGCCGACAAAGTGCTGCCGTTGCCCTCGGATGTGCCGGCAAAACCTCAGGCAGTGATGGGGGGGAGCTGCCAACAGAGGATCCACCCAAATTCAAGTCGAATCATTAAGAATCAAGTGACCCGTTTTTTTTTAAAACCAAATTGATAGGAATTGAATGGAATTGATAGGAACAACCATTGTTTTTTCATGAGACCTGCCATGATGGATTTCAGATATCCAGAGCCAGCAGGAGGTTGGTAGGAGGGTCTTTTAATCGCATGAGATTGTTGTGATTCTATGAATTTGTTCGGGGTGTCATCAGCAACTCCCTGTAGTTTGCGTGGGTTCCAAATTCAATGATTCAGGAGACGCCCCCAAGATTCATCAAGTTTCTTTTTTGTTCCCAAACTATACCCATTTGGTTCCTTGGTCAGGATTTCCCTTGTACAAAATCCAACCTCGGATGCGTCAGGCGATTCCACCAAAGCCAAAGGGGCTCTTGGGGAAACTCGGAGCTGCTTGGATTGCAATAAGGGGCTATTAGATTGCGATAGCATTGCTACAAACATTACCATTTTTGAGTGGCTTTTGGTTCTCAGAGGTTGCTTCAGGCCCGAGCCAAGGGCCAGAATGGAGTGGTGGCTGCTAGACGTAAGTTGAAAATGGTTGAACTTGATCACACGGCCTACCTAGCGGACCTAGCCTAGCAGCCCTAGCTGGTCCCGAACAACGTGGAATCCGAGATTTGTTCCACCGGGCTCAGGGCATGGCAAAGGGCATGGCAATGAATGTCTGGTGCTGAGAACAGACCCGACTGATCCAGGGATGTTGCGGTGGGCGAAATGCCTTTTGATCACTTGTTGCGAGTGGATTTGCGAATCCTTCTCTGTGTTTCAACTTTTTTCTGCAGACACATTCGTACTGTTGCTCCTTCTTTCTGTGCGGCATCTTTTGCCCTTGTTTTGTTGGGCTGTTGGCATCCTGCGAACGCGTGAACCAATCTGCTGCTTTGCCACAATTAAGTAGGAAACAGTACCGGTACCAGTCAAGATTCAAGATCAGTTCTGTATAATGTAGACGTACTATGTAGACAAATTATATCATAACAAAATACACATGCATTACATATACAGTATTCTAAATAAATGGATACCGTGATCTATAAATAGATAGATAGATCAATAGATCAATAGATGAATAGATGAATAGATAAAGAAACAAACAAACAAGCAAACAAACGAACGAACGAACGAACGAACAAACAAACACACAAACAAACAAATACATGATCTAGATAAATACATCAATGAAGCAAATAAAATAGATAGGTAAATCAATGAATTAACATCGATAAGTAAGAAAAGACTATGAATGAATAAACAAATAGATCAATGAATGAATAAATCAACAAATAACATGTCAATGTATGATCATTGCCCCCCCAAACTATCCAATATTTATTTCTAGATCAAAGGCCACCGAAGTGCACTGAGACAGCAGCGTCCTGAGCTCCCGGATTTCTTGAGGCCGTCTCAGAGTTCTTCGGTCCGGGAACCTGGCAGATGTTGCCAAGAAGGGAGGCCTGAAAGCAAACTTGGAGAATCACCAGAATCAGAGGTATTTGATAGTATTTGCTTCTGAAGTCCATTGCCAATTCTTAGAACTGCTTCAACTGTCACTGGTGGGATTTGCACTGGATCCTGATGGGAACTCCAAGGAAGCGCAGGTGGCAAGGGTGATCCGGACCTACCCAGGCTGTGGCCAAAACAGTTTCGTCAAGTCGATGGACCACATGGATTGACCGTGCTTCGCTGCAGGCAGTGCTCCGAGCTCTACGGTCTCTTCCAAAGGAAGAACATTATGGACCGTCCCCCTAAGCATGTTTGGGCTGCATGAAAATGCATCTCTCTTCATTGGAAAGACTTTTTCATCCCAAGTGTTTCTGACAGCATCGCATTTATTGTGTTTACTTGAGCTGTGGCCAACATTGAGCGCCTTGCAGGAAGCACCCACTGATGCCACTCTCCGTGTGAATGTAGGCAAGAGATCCCGTTGAGCACATTGATTTGCATCCAATGGCCCCACCGAATATTATTGTGCCTTCCTAGGGAACGTTTCAACCAGGCCGACCAACCGGTGCCGTCAACGGGACGGTTTCTTTAAAAGTTGTGTATCGCAAAGGACCTGACTAGTATCTCAGGACACCAGTGATGCTTCATGATGCTCTGAAGCGAGGCAAACCCAAAGGCCTTGCAGATTTGGAAGATGACAAGGCTAGGGCTCAGGAACTATGACTGTACTGTACATATCACAGAATCTCACAGATTCAAGTTCTCGTTCCCTTTCATATCTATCATCGACCTATCATCCGTTCATTTCCCCTGTAGATTGGCAATTTTGTAGCGTCCCCTCCGGTTGCCACAGGCCCCAGGAGGCCTTTTTATCCAGCACACGACGTCCCACCAGTGGTGCCCCTCCGAAGCTTTTGAAGCATTTGGAGTTGAAAAGGGTTGAAGGCTTCGATTCAAGATGAACCTAGATACTTCGACCGTTGATGGATGGATGATGATGGTGATGATGATGATGATGATGATGATGATGATGATGAAGGTGGATTGAGAACTTACCACATACAACTCTTATGATCGTTTAGGCATTTGTATCACAGTTTCAACTTGGATGGTTGTTTGGACGGACTGAAATTGCCGAAGTCAATCATTGCCAGGTACCATTGCTTCATTTTGGGCCAAAAGGACAGTGCGTGCTGGCATAGTTCAATTCCATGAATTCTGCTTCTGAACCATCAATCAACATAAACAATCCTTCCTTGTCGCAGTGGCCTTTCCATGTCGTGCCAACTGCAGTACAGGGGAAGTGACGCAGCTAGAGAAGGTATCTATGGGTGTCTATGGGATTGCGCAGAAGTAATATGTCAATATGTCTATTGTCTGAAACGGTTTAAAGTGGCAGCAGATAACATGATAGAGTTTAATAGAGCATATTTCTTGCAATGAAAAACATGCTGCTGCGGTTTCACTGCGTGCTGTTTGGCCTGTGTGGGGGGGGGGGAACGGTGTCGCAGGAGGATGCTCAATTGCAGCGGGGCAGCTCAGTGGTGGTGCAAATTCGCGTGCAGTTGCAAGACAATTTGCCACAATCGGAAGGAGAAGACAATATCCATGTCAATCTCATTCAATATCAGCATAGCCTAGGCATATGTTCCACAATTTTCCGTGATTTTCCAATATTTTCAATCATTTTCATGTATTGCTTTTTTGAATGGCAGCCCAAACGGTTGAGAGCGGCCACCCAGGTGTGTGGCCATGGAGCCCGACGAAATCTTTCGTGCCAAAGGCATTTGCGGGGCGCAAGCGCTGGGAGCTCAGCAAAGTCATTCTTCTACAATTCTATAAGGACTTTCTTTGGGATGTGTTGAGGTCTATCTTGCTTTCTTGATCAAAAAAAAGAACCATCTCATGGTGTTCGATCAGTCTAGTGTGGGGTAATTCCCAGGGAGTCGTGAAACAGAACCTAGCAAAGTGGTGAACACTCCAGGTGCGATTTTGACCGCATGACCTTCAAAACCGAGTGCCTGACGCGGGTGGTTGGCATCCTTGGACGACCGCAGTGTGTCTATGTGGGACATCACATGGAGCTGCATCCCAAGGACCCGATGAAGACACCAAGAAGAATGAAGTTGGCCATGATGTTCTTCTTTTTGTTCGATGGCTGTACAAGCAAGGGGATAAGAAACAGCTACCATTTTAACATGAGATGAGACCCAACATAACGACGTCAAAGATCTCGAGAAGCCGACCGCATAAATGCATGGAAGAAACAAACGCACGCCGGTACTTGATTGAAGGGTTCTGTGGACTAGCAAATTCAACATGGAACCCAAAATTGATGGTTTGGTATGAACATGGCTCATCATGGCTCTCTGTTAGGGCTTAATTTGAGACTTTTAGATACTTTTAGTAGGGTTTAAGCAATGGCTGAAACTGAGAGGGCTGCATGGCTCCCCGTTCACGTATTCTTGCTGGGCTTGGGCTCAAAGCGCGTATTTTGCGACACATTTCATTCCAATGTTTTGAAGAGTGGTTAAGATCAGAGCACGTCTCAGCTCGATGCTTAGAATAAATGTAGCTTTGCTGAATGGGCATGCTGAACTTCTCACACTTCTGCCTTCTTCCACGGTTCAAGATGTGATGACAAATGCCAAACTAGCCTTTGGCAAAAAGTACCTCAGACTTGTCACTGCCAAGAATCGAGTCCTAGACGATCCTGAGAAAACCTTAGAAGAAGCACAGATAGAGGATGGAGAGTGCCTTATAGCTCTGGTACTTCAACCACGACTAGCAGCAACAGCAGGTGCCTTTGCCTTGTGGTGTCATGGATATAGCGCAGTCGTTACCTGGGGTCGTGCAAACTTTGGCGGCGACAGCTCAGCAGTTCGAGATCAGCTCAAGGGTGTGCAGCAGATTCAAGCCAACGGTCTGGCCTTTGCCGCGATTCTGGAAGATGGATCCGTCGCCACCTGGGGTGATGCAGCGGCTGGCGGAGACAGTTCGGCAGTTCGAGATGAGCTCAGGGGTGTGCAGCAGATTCATGCCGCGCGTGATGGTGCCTTCGCTGCTATTCTGGCAGATGGATCCGTGGTTACCTGGGGTGGTAGACGCCCTGCTGCTGGTGACAGTACCTTAGTTCGAGATCAGCTCAAGGGTGTGCAGCAGATTCACGCCACTGATTTTGCTTTTGCTGCGACTCTGGCAGATGGATCCATCGTTTCCTGGGGTCGTGCAGACTTTGGTGGTGACAGTTCAGCAGTTCAAGACCAGCTCAGGTGTGTTCAGCAGATTCAGGCCACAGATCGTGCATTCGCTGCGATTTTGGCAGATGGATCTGTTGTTACCTGGGGCTATGCAGACTGGGGCGGTCGCAGTTCAGCGGTTCAAGATCAGCTCAAGGGCGTGCAGCAGATTCAGGCCACAGGTGCGGCCTTCGCCGCAGTTCTGTCAGATGGATCCATCGTTTGTTGGGGCCGTGCAGACTTTGGCGGTGACGCTACAGCAGTTCAAGATCAGCTCAGGGGTGTCCAGCAGATTCAAGCCACTGATTTCGCTTTTGCTGCGATTCTGGAAGATGGATCTGTCGTTACTTGGGGCCATGCAGACTATGGCGGTGACAGTTCGGCAGTTCGAGATCAGTTCCGGGTGTGCAGCAGATTCAAGCCACTGATTTCGCTTTTGCTGCGATTCTGGAAGATGGATCTGTCGTTACTTGGGGCCATGCAGACTATGGCGGTGACAGTTCGGCAGTTCGAGATCATCTGAGGGGTGTTTAGTTCAGTTTTTTTTATATTTGTGTGGGTGTGGGTGGCTAGAAGAGAACACATGCTGGTGCCTCCTCAACTGGACACATGGAGCTTGCGCAGGTTTGCAGCCGTTTTTTTATTGATGGACATTGCGAACTCAGATTGGATTTGTCAGGTTTACAAGACGGTCAAAATAACTGCCCGCAGCTTTTTTCTGGGTGATTTCCAATATAGCTACTTGTAGATCGACGAAAGGTAGACACCTTGGGGTCATCAGCAGGTAGACTTAGATCCACGAATCTCAGTAGTTTCTTCACCTCCCAAAGCAGCGCCTTGATGCCTTGATGCAGGACATCATGGGAAAGCCGGTGCCATATTCCGTGGGAGCCTTGGGTACAGGTCACTTTTTCCTTTCCTTATGGCCCTATGGTGGGATAGGAAGGAAATCATTCGGAAATTATCAAGATTTCACTTACGTTTTGCATGGCTTGGCCCCGGAAACGTTTTGATTTCCCCATCGCCATTGTGCTCCGTCGCTTGCAGGTGTACATTTTGAATTGTCCAGCGGCACTAGTGCCGCCAAAGTTTGGGCGAAGTTCAAGACGACGAGGAAAGGACTTTCTAGGGATCCAAAGTGATTCTGTGGTGCTTGGAAAAGGTGAAAAGGTGATGAAAGCACATGGGAATTGCCTCATCCGGGGCGAGAGCAAGTCTCGTTTGAGAATCAGATGCAAGCTATGTGTAAAACATCAAAATACCGTCCTGCTCACTTCGCTTCGCCGCCCCCGTGCCCCCGAGCTGAAGGGTTCGCCAAAGGCGACCGTGCCATGAAACAAGCATTGGCCCATCCTATGACACCATAAACACTTGGAGCATACCATGCATACCTAGATCACTTGGATCAACTTGCGCAACACTTCGCTTCGAACTATCGTTGTCATCATTAGTTTCGTTGAGATCTAAAGCTAAATTTGTGCAGACTTTTGCACTGACCCACTATAGCAACGACTTGACCACGAATTGTCTTATTTTGCAGTCCCTGCTTCCAGCGGCCACCGTAACTCGCCAATCTGTCCATGACGAGCTTAGCGAAAGTGGGAAACCCCAGTCAGATTGAAGCTTTGTGTGCAAGTAGGATGACTCAGAAGGATACTATTGCGATGAATATGACGTGTCATTCTGTCCACATCCAGTTGCAGAAGAGCACCTGACACAGAGCGAAATGGAAATGAATTATGATGAGAAAGCATCAGCAAATCTTGGAAGTCAGCGATTTTGATTGGCTCTGATTTTGTGACATGGCGACATGGCAACTTTTTAGTGAGATGCTTCCGAGCCCGTGTTGGGATGTGTTGGGCACGGTGCTGGCCCAGGATGGCTTCACTATGTCGTCGGTGCGTGAGAACCTCAAAGTGATTGAAATCGGAAGCAAGAAAAACATCGAATAAACAGATGCATCCAGAAGAAACAGATCATCCAGAAAAATCTGTACCGCTGATTTCGTTTTCTGAAGGGGATTCTCAACTTCGTAAAGGCAAAAGTCGCGTTCAGTTCTTTTTTCTTTTGATGCTCTGCTCCCATTGGCAATTAGAGCATGATCACACCAGCTGACTGACCAGTGAGGCAATCAAGTGGAGAGCACCAAGCGCAGTGCACCAGGATATTCCTTTGGGACAGCCAAAGGCGGACATCAACAACCTCAGCTAATGGATAGATGTGCCTTTGTCCCAGTCTTGAATTATCAGATATCTTGGCCACCAGGCGGAGTCAAGCTATTCATTTCCAAGAAGCTGGCAAAGACGAATGCGGTGGGGCCTTTACATTGATGGCTGGTTACAATGTCAATGACAATACAACTTACTGGAAGCAGAATCGACGCTGCAATGAAAAAGTTTTTAAGCTTCCATGCACTGTGTTTGTGTGCAAGAATATATACACTCCAGTACAAAATAGACGCATCGTACAGTGCAACCAGAATTCGTGAGTAACTATGTATCATTCCCCAGATAGCGATAGCTATAGGGGTTCTTACTTCCAATAGGGGGGGGNCATTGCACGGTGCCGTTGTAGGGTGCTATGGTTGGGGGGAGGGTGACGACCAACTTTGGGGAGTGGACGTGGTGCCTTTGATAACACAAAAATTGGTTTTTGCTATCTGGGGTCTATGCTGGTATAATTTTTATTTATATACTGTAATCATAAAGAGAAGTGAAATGTGTATATCTTAATTGCATGTGAATGAATATTGATTGTACGTTGTATCTACTGCAGTTTAGAGGTGACGTTTACAGTGGGAAACTCCTCGCTTCAATTCCACAAGCCCAACCAGACTGCCGTGACTCCGGGTCCAGTGTACCAAGTGCCCTCCACTGTGTGGGATCTCGTTTGGATGGTGGAGCAGCTTTACTGGAAGTGTGAGCAAGCATTTCAATGCAAGATGATGAGATGATAGCTGAAAACTGAGACTTAGAACCATTTAAGATTTAAAATTCGATTCTTTTTTCATTCTACTCGTAGCATTTTCCAGGATGGGCCAATGATATTCGTCATGTTTTATTTTTAGGAATCTTATTGCAAAGACGGATAATTGAAGGATCCTCATAACCCCCCCCCCCTTCAGGGCCTTCCCCCTCGACTGCCAAGGTGGGAGCCGCTCCTAGTTTCTCCTTTGGCACTGACGAGCAACGGTGGGAGCACCTGGCGGGCTGTAATTTCAACGTATTTCGATGGATGCCGTGTCTTCATGACGAGGAAGCATCCCTCAGCCAAGTACCCCGACTCCAGCGTGGATTTGATCAGTTTGGGGGCCTCAGACGAAGTGAATGAACACAAAGGTTAGACGAAATTTAAAAGGACTGCAGATGCATGACTTCAGAGCTACTTTGGCTGCAAAATCCGAATCCTCAATCATTTCAAGGGCCCCATCATACAAGCTTTTTGAAAACCCCCTTTGGGATTAAAGGACGAAATTTCATGAGTTGGGAAACTCAGGTGCCACGGTTGACACACAGAAGGTGAAGTTCCACAGCACTCCGCAAGTACACATGGGCTCCGAGCCCGGATGCTCAAGGTGAACGGGTCCAATGGTCTAATGCTCCTGGTTGTGGTGTTGCTAAGGATGTCAAGGATATCAAGCAAGCCCATATTATCGGGGGATTTGGGATCCGAAACGGCCGTTTTGAAAGACTTGGTGGCTTCTGAGGGACCGATCGAGCTTGAAAAATGCAGAGATCCTCCGAACCAATGCGGAGCTGGCAATGGGTGTCCTCCTAAGGGGGCCTGAAGGGAACAGTTTGCTTTTGAAAGAAAGAGGACTTTCCTGACACCTGCCAACCAACTCATTTGGGCATGCACTGTTCTCAAAACTTCTTGTGTCTTTTCACCTTGCACGGTATGTACAGTAGTTCATTGCCTCTGCACAGTTTTTCCCAAGGTCACTGCAACTGATGTGAATGGCTGATGTCCCGCAACTGTGCTAAGGGATGGAATCTCCAGGTGCATTGGAGTACTTCCCCAAGGAGATCCATAAGAATGTGTCGGGGCCTTCAGATTAGGGTCACTTTTTTAATTTTTGTTTTGCATCTTCCAAGATTGCTCCCCATATACAGAGCAAGTCCAGCCACGAGCCTGATCATAACCAGTGTCAGTTCACATGATCTCAACCCCAAAATGGTGGTTTGTAAAGAGGACTTTCATAAACATTCATATGATTCATATGTAAGGAGTTTCACGCATTGTCCGGGTGAGTGAAGAAACCACGGTTGCAGCTTCATGGCCCAGGCCTGCATACTCCTTCGCCTCAAAAAATGCCAGTGAGAGGAAGCCCGAAAGCAGGCAGAGATGACCAGTTGCTTTGATTCAAATCTCTTCACTACAGAATGGCTAGACATTTGTGAAGAGACAGAACAATCATTTGGACTCTTCCAATCATCTCAATGTCGAAGAATAGGATTTCAGAACCATGAAGAAATGGCTGGCTTTGTTTTAAGATAAACCGTGTTGGTCCATGCATCGTCATGCAGCCAACATCAGCCAACCGGGTTGTCAGGGTACAACTCCTGCAGACGGGCACTCCAAGAACTTTAGGACCAGGCTCCCACAAGCCTGCCACTTCTATGGGAAAGCAACCTGCTTCACCGCGCCCCAGCGCTCCAGTGTGGGAGCACAGACAAATCGTCCATTGGAGCATTGGATCCACTGGATCCACTGCAAGTTGAAAGGGGGAAATGCTGAGGCCTGGACAATGAGTGGAAGGAGCCCGAGAGATTCTGGGCATGGATGCCTAGCAATTCAATCACAATTTCACTGAAAACGCAAATTGAAAAGGGGGAACAGAGCCTATTAACTTCAATTTTTTTTATTGTGTCATTCAGTGATTGGCCTTTTCATTTGCCAACAGCAAGAAGCCAGTCCTGGATGGGGTACGATTTGTATGGATTTGGATGGATTTGCCCTGCTTGAATCATTGAAGAGGCCAGCAGAATTGCTTGCGATTGAAGACAAGGTCTTCAGCTCCATTGGGAAGCAGGCAGGATTCCCAGGATGTCAAACGGTGGATGCCCCGAGTCCCTTGCCGTCGGGCCGTCCGACAGGTTTTGTCGACGATCAGATCTCCACCTGGTGTTGGGGCTTCTACATCCACTCGAGACCAATCCAACAGGACACTTGGAAGATCTTGGTGCATAACTTGAGGTCCCATTCTTTGAATCATTTTTGAATCAATGCCTGGAGTAGCACAGCCATATGGCCACACATGGTCACACGTGGACCATCAAAAGGACTGCCCTCTTCGTCAGCGACAACGACCGGCCCTACGTCGGTCCCAAACCCACCTTCAGAATCGACCTACCGGCCTGGACCTTAAGAAACACCACAATCGGAAACACATCAACAACCAAAACCAAAATGATTCAAAATGTGTTGAGGCACGGAACACATAGCAACAGATTGGAAGTGACATAGATGTCAACATAAGTCCCGCCACATTGTGCAATTCAAGGCCCGCAGTACCGTCTCTCGACCTGGCCTGTGAGCCCTGAGGGAATTGCATGGATGGCATCCTGTCACACAAGACGTGTGAGTCGTTGACCGCTGGATGCCAGAGGTTTTGGGTTTTGAGTTTTGACGTGATTTTATGATATTTTATGTTGTCTCATGGTTTCCTTGGATGCTGCACCAGAGTTTTCTGGTGAGAAAAGCAGCCTATGATATTCCATCTCTTAGTCTTTTTGGAAGTTGATCTTCATCCTGGGCATATTTTACACTATTGCTCTTGTAGATTGGGAAACCGGCCTCATTGCTCTAAGAGTATGGCCGGGCCCTGACATGAGACAGGGAATTCGGAGAATCCGAATGTCCAGATATATGAGGCAGTTGCTACTTTAGACTCCTCGAATTTGCCATGACAGATGGCGACGGATCATGGATTGCGTCTTGCTGGGGTGATTTGGGAGATTGATTTATTTCTAAGAGGGATGTGAATTGCTGCAGTTGTCCACAAGGACTCACTGTAAACAGGCAAGTTGACAGCCATGACAAGTGGCAATATAAACTTGTACATCACTTGGTTCATCAGATTGCTTTCTCCTTCTGTACTTGATGCTCTGACGTCAGGCTCAAACAACCTTAGGCTGAACATGCTGAAGTGAGAAAAGCTTAAGGCATAGAGAACTGGCCCAGTCTGAGTGGCCCTGGCAGAGGATCGACCCTGTCGAATATCGGCAGCTGTTGCATTAAGGTGAAACGTCCAGAACACTGTTCCGTTACATTTGCATTAAGGTTACAAATCCAGAACAGACCTGGTAGAGGTGCTAACGACCACAGAGTGTAGGAACTTCATTCGCCATCCGAAATCTTGTGCAAGAGAAATCGATGTCTAGAGCTTGATCCTGGGCATGACGTTGCCTGATGGGCGCGGGCGGGAGTGTAGAAGCAGCGGAGCAAGCACCAGTGCCGCATGTGCGCGTAGTGCTCCAAGGGCTTCAGGTTGGGAAGTTGGTTGAACGCGTGCTATCTGCTATTCGGAGTCTCAGTCTGGAAGATCAATGAAGATGAGTACAGAATAGTACAGATAGACTTATCGTTTTTCACGATCTTCGCAGTTTAACCTTTAAACATCTTCAAAGTTTCTGCTGAATACACGTACTTGGAAGGCGCGAATTTCTTCCGTGGAGACGGATGGAGTGGTTGGCGAGTCTTGGAAGTGAGTGATACAGGGGCAGCAGCTTCAAATGATCTCGTCACATTTGATACTGACTGATGCATGCATCTGGCTTCATTTTGACAAAAAGACCCAGTTCTTTTTTTCTTGACTATATATTTTTACATACAATGTTCGCAGACTTCTACAAAAACATGGAAAATTCCAAGAAATGGAATCATTTTGACTGTGGGAAGAGTTAGTCAAAACATGTTGAAAGGACTTGCGCTTTGACACCAGACACTGAGGAAGATCGCTTGACCACCTTGAAGCAGTGCTTGGAAGAGGCCTTGAAGGCCGAGGGAGAGCTGAAGTGATGGAAGTGATGAACATCGTCACAAGTTTTCATGTTGGGACATGATGGGACGGGGGGGATGGAGTATCAAAAGGCGATTGGTCTTTGCAGTCACTTAAGGACTTAAGGACAGGTCAAAGATGGTCAAAAGCTGTTTGGACCCTGGCTGTAACCTCACCCAGGTGTGTCCAAGTGGAGTCACAGAAGGGGTGGGGCCACGTGCTGCGACGGCTATCCTGGAGCTCTCCAAGCAATGCCTTGGAGCAGCCACTGAGGTGGGCTTCTTGATTCCTTTTGGATTTTTTTTCCGTTTTTGTGCCTCTGAATGGGGTCACTGGATGCTCAGTGGCTGTACGGTTTGCCATAATTTTTTAATTCTTTTCTTCGAGTGGATGGGATGAAAGCTCGGAACCGAAGTGGAAACTTTGCACATCGACTTGCTTTTTTACATGTTCCGGCAAAGAGCCGACCGGTTTGTGCAGCATGGAACAGGTTGGCCTATCTTCTGTCCCTTGGCCAAGTAGTCGTGGGAAGATATGCTCAGAATAGTAAGTCCCTTCGCTGCTAATCAGTCCTTCCAAGATATGACATGATCAGCGGGAGAATCTGCAGATTGTGGAGATTCTCAGCAAAACTCCACCTTCTGATGGCTCCTAGAGGCTTTTGCTTGTGAACTCAGGTTTCGGTTGCGGAGCTGCTGTGCGAAGGCCTTGCTGTGTCCGCTGCAGCAGAGGTGGAATTGGAACCTTTGGGTGAAGACTTAGAAGCTTTGCAGCATTTCGACGTTGACATGCTTCAACAAAGAGCGTCAACAGCGAATCCACTCTCAACATGGCTGACTTCACTAAGTGTGACAATTGAGCGACCTCAATCGACCGGCTAACAATGCCAAGGATGCTTTTGCGGTTCAAATAATGGTGCCTTGGCACACACAGTATTTTGTTGGGGAGTCGTAAATGTCTCCATTGATTTGGTAGCTTTTCCATGATTTTCCATGATTCCATGCTGATTCCAAAAGGAGAGCAGTGGGTGTAACTTCACTTGAGCTCTGGATCTTGGGTGACTTGACATCTAGGGACAAGGTCAGAAAACAGTGGGGCAATGGAGTGCAAAAACCACTAGGAGGCACATGGGCGATGACTTGCTGCCCCTAACTGAGGCGTGTCTATGGCGTGGATCCCTCAGCAACTGCAAAACTTGAATGACTTGCCGGGCTACAAGTGTAATTGCATGGCATTGGGTAGCTATCGGGTTGTAGATTGATGACACTTTCATAATCTTTCATACATTTTCTACCATGGATTGCTTTCACAATGCATTTGCTGCTGGAAGAATCGCTTTAAAGACTTTAGGTTCATCAAGGCGTGCTTTAGGAAGGTTGCTTCTGTGAGGTCTGGATGAGTTGATTCAACCAGAGTGGAGCATGGAGCGCTTTGGTCGGCCGGGGCGACTCTGCTTCGCCGATTGTTCCTGGGCCTGGTATCAAAACTGATATGTTGGTGTCATCAGCCTATCATTTGGGGCACAAATTGACAACTCATCCATACCCTATACAAGATATACAAGTACGTTGTCCCTATTATTATGGTTGGCTGAGGTGTCCTCAGTGGAGAATTTCTTGCCTCAAACCCTCCAGTTGTTTTCAGATGCCTGAGGTACTCAGCCTTTCCAAAAACATGCCTTGGATTTGCGCCTTTGTCAAGCTTTGCAGGGCGTTTGTGCCTGGCTCTTGGCCCTGCTTTTCCGCACAGGTTCCCAAAGTCGCAGTTTCGGTGGGAGAGGGTACGAGGAACAAGATGTGAGGTCGGATGGGAGAAACATGGAGAAATGCAATGTCAAAAGTGGTGGGAGTCTTGGGGTAGCAATGTGGCTCAGCGCATAGGGTGCTATAGGATGCTATGATATTCTGTCGGCATGCAAGCATACAAGGGTATGAGACTTGAGGTTCTTCGTAGAATCCATTCGATCATGGCACATCAAATTTCGTGTGTCTCTAGGATCCGACTCCTGGGACTTGTCACTGGATCTCTGGGACTTTTGCAACTCCGATGCTTTGTCTGCTGTGGTCTTTGGCAAGGGTGCACTGAGCTTTCAGCGGGCTGCCCGGGAGACTGCTTGTGCCATGGATGCAGGCCTTGCAGGTCTCGCAGTGCAAGCTTTGTTTATCTTCCCCGCGAAACCAATCTGGAGCCTTGTAGGAAGGGTTTTCAATGGAGTGTAGTGCCCATGCTTCCTTTTCTCCCTAGAATGTGGCCAGTTAAGATCTTCGAACAAGACGTATTATATAAAAGCCATTGTTCAATGAAGCACCTTCACAGAGGTGCAGTGGTCAAACTTTAAAGGTATCTGACCTCTAGCTCCTAGCCGCTAGCTGATCCATGTTCAGCTTTTGCACCAACTTCGGATACCTCAAATTATCGATCGATGAGGTGGTGGTCTTGGTTCAATGGGAGTCAACTTTTTCAATTCAGATGATTCGATGAATAAGATTGAACAACCGTCATGTTTTTCCAGGATTATACCTAGTCTAGCAGGCTATGTATGGCTATGTCACATATTTCCATACCTTGTTTTGGAGTTTCTGACTTCCAAGGTGTGCGCGTTCCGCACGACCTGCCGGAACTGCAACGTGCCATTCTCTCCGCAGTCTTGGGCCTGGGAGCACCCAGCACCTTGGTCTTCGGGAGTGTGCTTTGGGAGTTGGAGATGTAGCTTTCAAAGGAGACAGAAAATTGTATTGAAACTTAAACCGCAATAAAACTATATAGAAAAATATAAAGCACTTATGTTTATTTTTTTTTGCGTAAAACAACAATCCCCATAAATCCACAGTTAAGCTTTCTGTTTGTCTCATGCTTTGCATGCTCAGTCAGATTCTGCCCACAGTCCGGGCATTGGCAACTTTGACAGGAATCGCTTTCCACGGGACCAGCTCCGATGGCGATGTGGACATTCAGCAGCGGCTGGAGGAGCATTTGGCGCATTGTGCCCTTTTGAGTGCTGTGGCGCAGGACGCAAAGAGATTTGTGAAAACCACTTGCAGTAGATGTCCTGTCAAAGATTGCGTTTGAGCAACTTCTGGATGTCAGAAGTCCAATCGAAGAAATGGGGAATTCAAAGTGCTAGGTCAAGGTACATGATGGTATATGGATGTATATGGCCCTACGGCACTATGTCAAACAATCATGGGATATTTAGAGGCTGTTTCTATTTTTGAACGCTCCCCTTTACATAGGACCCTGACAAAATGTCTGAATTTGATTTTGAACCCACTATATGACTATATCCCACTATTGTATTTCAATTAGGATAACAATTGCTGTACTCGTGCACTTCAATATAGGAATTATGGATTGAATTGAAACCTTAGCACTTTATCGCCATAGGAGCTACTTGGACTTCGCAACTTACTACAAAAGAATACAAGTAGCTTTAGCTCCAAGATGTCAAGCTGCTCATGGGGAGCCAGGAGAACGGCCTTTTGGATTGCTTGCTCTCCTACGACTGGGCCTCCGCTGCTGGCGGTGCCGCAGTGCAGCTAGTCCCAGCACTGGCACAGCACCTAGCAGACATGGTGCCTTGAAGAAATGTGCGTAGGTGAATCAGTGAATGAGGAAGACTATATGCATGGTTTGGAATGCAAAAACCGGTTGCACTGGAATCATCCCTGGCACCCGGCACATTCCTGCAAGTCACTGGAAGGTGAGCTCCACTTCCATTAAACTGCCAGAGTATGATGATGCAGTGCAGGACTATTTGCGCCAACTTCACTTGAGGTGCCAAGGGCATCCAAAAGTCAAAAGAAGGGAACCTTGTGGAGCTTCACTTTCATAGTCTGATGGCTTGCGGGCCTCTTTTGGGAGTCTCTTTTTGATCTCTCTTTGATCTCTCTTCGATCTCTCTCTGATCTCTCTCTCGCTGATGTCATGTAGGATTGAAAGACTGGCAAGCGACCGAGCAATCATAGCATTTTGGACACCAGCGTGCGCAGAGCTTTGGTTCATAACTTCATAACGGTACAGTGATATCTAGTGACAGTGATATGATTAGATATTGATATATTGTATATGGTATATATTTTATGATGTTGCATGTATAGATTATGTTACAATACTACAATGAAATAACGCTGATGATGATAATAATAGTAACAAAACTAGTAGTGATACTAACGATAGTAATGATCGAAATAGTGACGGTAATAATGATCACAGTAATACTGATGCATGATAATGATAATGTCAACGATAACGATAATGATAATAGTGACAATTATGGCAATAACGATAGCCATAAGATTGATGACAATCACGATATTACAGTACACCAACTTTTACATGTTTACAGATTTGCACTTATCATATGAATTAAAATCATACTTATGTAGATATATTTGTGTGCGTGTTGTATATACGTATATATCGTTGCATATCTATCCATATCCTTTACACTGGCAATCCTTTTCCGCCTTTACGCAGGTCAGCGATCGTTTGGGATATTTTGTCCCTGGAGCAACACCCGACCCCTGGCTGTTCATGGCACTGACGGCTGTTGCACTCTGCCGGGGGATTTACTTGAGTGTTATCCTGCACAGCAACTTTCGTAGAGCTGGGGATAAAGTCCCGATTCAGTGGTTACCCTATATTTATAGGCTTTACATATGGGAATTGTTTCGGGGGTACCGTCTTGGCACTACACTTCATTAAGTAGATTCTGACAACTGTGTTCAACACTTAACGCTTTTGGTCAAGTTTTGCCAAGATCGACAGGAAACGCAGCTTCTTGCAGAACTGTGGCAAGTTGTCCTTCTATGTGGAACCCAGCAGCGAGGTGGCAGAGATCCTGGGGCATGCAACTTGTACCCTCGCAGATGCCAAGAGCTTGGCGTGGATGTCAGTGATATTAGTGAATGCAGGTGAGGGGGGGGATATGGGGAGATGGAGTGGCAGGAAGATCAATGGATATCAATGGCATTTTTGGTTATCAGATTGACATCAGGTGATGGCAACACTTCTTTGGTTCGGTTCTGGAAGAAATTCCCTTGCAGTTTGAACTAACAGACCCGATACCAGGGGCCTTGGCCTTTTGCATCGAGACGTTGACGGATTTGTCGCCCGATGTCAAGGAGAAGGTGCGAATGCATTCCCTCAATATTGCTACAGCCCCGGGGTTCACTGATATTTTTGTGGTGATGATGTATGATCATGCCAGGTGACTGGCGTTGTTTGCTACCTGATCATTCATTTATTGCCACAAGATTCAACTAATTTCAATTAATTAATATTAATTAATTAGCTATCTATTTCTGCTCTGGTTCATTTGCAATCTGCTGTATTTATATAATAAATAAAACATTATAAACTGATAAAATATGAAAAGATATAACATTATAGTGTATGTAATCTATCACAATTTGTATTATTATCAAATATGTAGAGGCTCCAAATACATATGCACATATTTTTCCCCTTTCATGGTGCAGTACTTGATTTAGCTTTCACTGAGTTCCACCTACATTGTAGTATAGCTTGCAGCCAGGATAGGTCCATCTGATTCTGGGATGTTCCTGGTTTGTCGAGCATTGTAGGTCTGCCATCATTTTCAAGATGGCCTTGCACAATCCTGGATACGAGAGGCCTCTAGGGACTTCAGGGGATGGGAGAAATGGACTGGAGAAATGTGATCCCAGTGTGACAAGACGAACCATGATCTATGCACTTCAACTCGGCATGCACTGCTCCGCATTTTGTGCTCACATAAGACCTTCAGGGTAGAAACATGCGTTTCCTCTTTGCACCCCAGGGACCTCGGGAAGGACTTTCAAGAAAGACTTGACAACCTGTCACACGAGCAAGATTGGATCTTTATTTGAGGGACATCTTGGGACGAGATCTGGAGCGTTCGATCCCAACGGCAGGACCTCCGCTCCTCTGTGGACTTTTTCAATCTCTTGGGCTGCGATGTTGAGACGAGGTCCCCGGTTGATGGGTGTTGCGGAGGTCGCGGTTGGTTGGGGTGGGAAGATGTAGGAAGGATGTTTGTTTTGGATTTGATAGTGTGCATGGGGCAGCACCGTATCCAACATACCGTGACATGATGTGTCAGAATGTAAAGTATATATGCCACTGTATTCGAGCATAGTACTTCCCCTAGCCTAGTCAAACTATTTGGCAGGAAGTCAGAATCAGCTGCTTTGCCTACCTGGAGGCTTTACATTCAAAAGGTGCTTTAGGGGTTTCAAAGATTGTGTATGTAACAATATAATATGAATAGGATCTTATTATTTTGATTAATTT
>DF241930.1:0-67006 GCA_000507305.1 Breviolum minutum Mf 1.05b.01 | reverse complement strand
CGGGAACTGAAAACACCCACAGGTGGGAACCAGAAACACCGTGTTTAGACGGGAACTGAAAACACCCACGAGGGGAACCGAAAAAACCAAAGGGAACTGAAAAAACCCTAGGCAGGAACTGAAAAACCAAATCCAGGAAAAAAAGACTGCTGGGAAGAGAAAACCCCATTCCGGGAACCAAAAAAACCCAACCCAAAAGGGAGGTTGGCGTGTTTCTATCATAATCATGTATGTCCAATTTTCCTACAGACTCCCTCAATAAATGGTACTGTAGGATAGGATGCTAGTACACACTCCCTGCAAATTAACTGTTAAATGAAATTTATTTTTGGGGATGGCCTGGTTTTCAGGGCTTCATGTTAGTTTACTAGAGGGTAAATTGGGATGCTACTCCTACCAGTTGCAGTTAAAAGGGAATGTTAATGGGTATTCTCCTGATGTCTCGTTACAGGTAGGGGCAACATTCCAAGACATGACCACCACCACCACCACTACCACTACAGCAGCAACAACGACGACGACGACAATAACAAACAACAGCAACAGCAACAGCAACAGCAACAACAACAACAACAACAACAACAACAGAGTATATGATATGCATGGCATGGAGAGAAACTGGACGTCACCATACAACAGCTTTAAACTTATTCTGTCGTCCAACATCAAACCATCAAACTTCTTGACATGTGAATGTGGCGATGTTGCCTTCAAACAAGTCCCCATTAGCCACGAAAGGAGCACTATACCGTCAGCATACTCAGGCAGCTTCCACACCATCTAAGTGAATGCATAACGGGCTGTGGGACACTGCCTCCATCTCCAGTGACGCCAACGTGACCTGGACTGCATGTCTTGTGACCATGGCGAAAACAAAGATGAGCTATGTATTAAGGAACTGATCCTTTCATAGTCTTTCAGGCAATCTTTATCTGCTCAGTCATGAACTCCAAAAACAATTTGTAGTGCTACTAGCCACTGAAATTGCTTCTCTTGATACACTCCAGGGAACTTATCCATATTATCCGTACATCTTGAACCTCGGACAAAAAAACATGAAAATTCGGAGAACATCACACTGCTGGGAGTGGATATCTTATATACTTCCCGGGTGTAAATGTTGAATTATATGTTGACCTGTTCACTAACAGTGAAGGTTTGTCTTCCAGGTGAATCAATACCATTGAATCCCATCCAAAGTTCCAGCTACGAAAATGCTGGTGTTTTGATAGGGAATGACCTCCATGTTCAAACCCATAGGATCCATGAAATTGGTATATTTCCCTACATCTAGTTGATTTTTATGGTAAATGTAGGTAAATATACCAGTCCCATGGATCCTATGGGAAAGAAAAGAAACCTATACCCTGGAAGTCCAGTTGACCAAACAAGTCATAGCTGTTCTTTCGGATGATTCATTCGGTCGACTTGGACGGTATTTATGTGTATATGATGTGTATCCTTTGGATCTACTCTCACCCACCCAGGATTACAGTCACCACCAGGATGAATGACACACATATTGATGGAAGAAATCCCAAATCCCAAGGCCAACCACCCTGCAATGTATAAAACCCGTCGCAAATAACAGGAAAAACTACCAACCTCAACTGGTTTTCTCGCCGGATTTCTGAACCATCAACAGTATTACATTTGTAGCTGTGGAGATCCCCATTGGATTTCGTTCATCTCATGGGGTGGCTGCAGCCTGGCAGCCAAACCCAAAGGTTTGGTTGGATTCCTCGATCCAACTTCTCGAGAAAAACAGCAACAAGTTTGCCCCCTAAAAAATGGGTGGAAATCTCCCAAGTTCGGTGAAAATCTCCGACCTCTCCTTTTTTCAGGTTTTTTTTTCGGGGGCTCCGGTCCAGAGCTGAGCTGAAAAAAAGTGACCGTTAACTTGATTCGAAGTTAGTTTCAGGGAGGGTATTCCTACCAACAGATTCATAACTGGTTGGTGGTTTCAACCCCATCTGAAAAATATTAGTAAGTAAAAATGGGAATCTTCCCCAAATAGGGGTGAAAATAAAAATAGTTGAAACCACCACCCAGATTCATAAGGCTCCGACCTGGCAGAGTCTTGCCATTTGAGACATTTCCATCTTCATTCGTGGTTGCTCAGACCAAGCGATACCGAGCACCACATGTGCATGCACTGACCTCAGTAAAAAGGTTTCAACCCACAAAAAATGCAAGGAAATGAGTGTTCAACAAAATGACTTTTCGAAATGCTAAGAATGGCAACATCAAAAACCACCAATGGAGGAGAAAAGTGCAAGAATAGAATCACGACAAAGCATATTTGCCTGTAAAGTAAAATTATAACACCCATAGGATCCATGTCTGGTATATTTACCCACATTTACCATTAATCAACCAGATATAATTAAATATACCATGCATAGACACTATGGGTCATTCAGTTGGTTCATCTATGTTCTGCCAAATGTTGTTAGATACGCCCAGCTCTAACAGCATTCCCTTTTTCATCTGCGACACTCCAAAGAAACCAATGAAACCAATAGGAAAACAACAACACGACCAAATCAATACACATCTCCCCATCCCACCCGGCACTTTTGAGTCGATGATTTTCCCAACTTCCCGTTATAGGTGGCATATGTTTTCTCGGTTCCCCTGGTGGGTTTCCCAACACCTGAAAATATCGGCACCTGGAATCTGGCAATTTTCAGGTGAACCAACCATTCGTTCCATTTTTTTTGGGCAAAACACCACCGAAATCAAGCGTTCAAAAATTTATTCAGACACCAGGGCACTGTAAACACAAAGTCTTTACCCAAATCCTCTTCATCCACATCCACAGAGATGAATTCATCAAAGCCTTCAACTGAAAACCTGATTCGGATTGACAACAGCGGTCAAACTGACTCGAGAGTTGTCTTTGTTACCCTCCCTAAAACTATATAACAGCAAGTTTAGCCCTGAAGATAGGCTGATCTTCCCCAAAGGAAAGTACGTAGTCTGAACCAACCATCCATTTTCAGGAGCTTTAGCTGCTGGTTTCAGGGAGGATATCAAGGCATATCAACCTGTTTTTTTTGTGTTTTTGTTGATGCTTTTTTTTCATCCAACCCATAGGTGTGATGAAAAAACCATGGTGGATTCATTGGATTCATGGAGGGATGAACGAAGCATCACGTGATTTGAATCGACGTGAGTATCATGTTTCACACCTACCAAAATCATACCCTTCTGTTCGGAAAACCCATTACTGGTTGGTGGTTTCAACCCATCTGAAAAAATATTAGTCAACATGGGAATCTGCCCCAAATAGGGGTGAACATAAAAAATATTTGAAACCACCACCCAGATTATGTTTTCTGGCTTCGTTGCGGAGAAAAACCCTTTTGACGACCGTCAAAAACCACAAATTGCAATGCCCGTTGGCGAACGGCCATAGGGAAGCTCAAATGCAAACTCTTGTGCTGGACGATGTCGTGGGTGTGGGGAATTTGAATTCAGCATTCATTTGCTCATACTAACCACTAAAACCTCTTGGAACATGGTATATAAATATATTCCCTCTTGGTTTGCCCAGTTCTTCACAAATTTTGACTAGATCTGTTAAACAGTGACGACGTCATGAGTCATGGGGTAGCCCCCGGTAGCCATTCCGTCAAAACGCCCACTTCAATGGGGCGGGTCAATGAAGCCTTCCAAAATCATCACTTTGGTACTAAGGTACAGCTGAACAAAGGCCTATCAAACAATTTGTGGAGTTGAACTGCTTGAAGAATTGCACTTTAACTATATACTTCAACTACACCCCAGAAAACTAACACATGTGTCCTGAAAATCAATGGTTGGACGATGTATTTCCTAATTGAAATAGTCCCATTTTCGGGGACGTGTTAGTTTTCGGGGGCGTACATTTGTTTGTCTTCACCAAACTTCATCCCAAAATATTCAGGCCATCAGGCCATTTGGGACACTTCCAAATTAAAAGGCAGGCATCCCTTTGAAGTACTCCATTTTCCCCAGAAGCCAAGCACCAAATAAAAGGTTTATTTGGATTCCCTAACTAAAAATGTCATACACTCCCAGAAACTAACAGCAAGTTTACCCCTGACAAATAGGCCGATCTTCCCAAAAAGAAAGTATTTATAGTCTGAACCAACCATCCATTTTCAGGAACTTTTACTTGCTGTTAGTTTCAGGATGCTTTTTTTCCTACAAATTTTACAGGAAGTTTCCTGGGGAGAAACTCAAACTCCCTCCCTCATCCACGATTCGGCCATCCCCCTGGCCCTTTAGCTCAGCCAAAGTCGCAACACCGCTCTTGTTGCCATATCAAAGGTGCAACATAAATTTCGACCTTCACGGACCTTGGGTTCCGTCGCAAGATCTCGAAAACGAGAAGTTCAACGAGGTTTGTTGTTGGCGGAGATATGCCGTTTGTTGTTGGCGGAGATAGGTTTTCTTCCAGTTTTGTTGTTGAGTTGGGAAAGTCAATTGTTTGCAGCAGTTTCCCAAAGAGAGATGTAAAAAATAAGAATCAATGAAACCATCAACAAGATACATAATTCAGCAGCAACTCTTGATTAAAATAACAACCTTTGGTTTTCAAGAATTGTGATCACCCAATTTTCAGACTGAACAACGAAAGAAGAGTTCACGACCTATACTAATTCTGAAACAAATTCAGGGCATGACCCCTTTCCTGCAATTTACACACGTTAAGAAATGTCGATCGAGTCCCTGACATTCTCCGCTTGAAAAATGGTCAATAAATGCCAAACACAACTGGTACTTTGTGTGTTATTGAAGCTTCACGATCTTCATGGCATTTGTGCTATCCTGACTGTCATGATCCAATCTATTTAAAAATAAAAGGATTGGAAGACACCCTTTCACCACACAGGACTTTCGAAACTACCTAGTGATTGATGAGGATCTCAAATAAAAGCCAAGCCAGCTATTTGAGGAGAAAAAGGATCAATTGCAGCGAACCATCCTGAGAAAAACTGCATTTGCTCTCGTGGGATATGTTCGTTCCCAGGAGGGTATCTATGTCATCTTAGTGCATCTTGGGATGTTTTCCCTCTCACATCCGAGGTCGTTTGAATGATATGATAATCTTGATTGCTTGTTGATGCGGGAGCATCCCCAAGGTTTGTACAAGACTTGGAATGATGTTCTTTCCTCAATGGTCCATGAAACTTGAATTACAAAATGAAAACAAACTAAAAACGAAGAAGAAATAAGCAAGTGCTCAAAGCCTCGAGAAATGTGGAATTTGTCGAGGCAACCATTGTTAACAGCGAACCTATCTTGATTTGTTCGTTAACAATTGAAAATGCCGGTGAATAAGTGATCATAAGTGGTCAATGGTGTTGTTTTTGGTTCACTTGCAGAAACAAAACTTTCATACCACCTACTAAATCACCGAGCTTCTTCTTGTTGCTTACCACACGCCAACTAACAACCAACCCCGGGATGCAACCAGGGATACATTTCTCAGGACCTTCGATGAAAGCCTTTTCCTGAGATTTTCGGAAAACTGGTTTTCCGAACGCACCAGGGGGTCAGGAACCACTCAAAGTTGCCAAATCTCCAGTAGTATCATAGCTTCCTTCGAAAAGAAAAGTGTTGAGCAAATGAGGCCTAGAGTTACACGACTCACATGATGGAATCAATTCATGTCCATGAGTACCTTACAATGAATATACAATATACAACCCCAAACATTGACATGTCACCTGAGAAGGGACCATTATAAAAATGAAATTACATCTTCAAACCCTCCATTTTCAGGGGACATATTAGTTTTCAGGGGGGGTAGTTCCAGCAAGGTTTAGTTTCAAGATTACATGATATCCCAGCCATGGCTTTAATTTTCCTGGGAGGATTCCAGACTCTTCATTTCCCAAACCCTTCCCGTACGCTGTTGATGGTTCAGAAATCAAAAAAATATTTCCACTGTTCATACGGTTTCATATTATCTACCAGGTGTTGAAACCCCATAAATAGAGGATAAACATGGATGATAAACAATGAACTAACATGAACTAACTACAGTATATTTTTTTGCATCAGTATCCTTTATCCAACCGTAGTTTCATCTGATTCTTCGAAACTTTCATCAGCCCAGCATCCCATTTTTCCAGACATTGCCAAGGCCATTAGCAAACACAGACATGGCATAGCAAGAACCTCGGCCAGTTGATCAAATTCCCATAGGATCTATGTATGGTATTTTTACCTACATTTACCACAAAAATCAACCAAATATAATCCAAATATACCATACATGGATGCTATAGGATTGAAGGGATCAAAAACGAGTTGGCCTACTGGGCCTACTGTTCCCCCCGGATGCAATCGTCACCACCTTACTATGACAAATTACAATCTTATAACTTCGGGGGGATCTCGAACGAAACCCTCAAACTTGCCACTGGCATCCTGTTGGTGGTAGGGGGGAGGGAATAGAATATTTGTGTATAGTTTTTTGCCATGGAAAGAAAGTTCAGAAAGTCAAGTTTCCTAAGATGCAGTGCAGTTCCGAAGTTCTGGGAGACAACAAACAGCGATGCCAGTTGGATTGCTCTCCTTTTCCCCGCAAAAGGCACCGAGAAAAAACCATACAAATCTAGCTGGTGAATTTCCACCTGCATTTGAAAAATATGACTCAGAAATTGCTTACTTCCATGTATTTCCCTAAGTATTATAGAGGTGAAAATTCCAATTCTCGTTGAAACCACCACCTCTAAATACTTTCCTCAAAACTCAGCAGCAAAAGCCCTTGAAAATCGTTGAAAATCGTTGAAATACATGTCACTTTTTGGGGGTCCTTGAAATGCCTATTTTCAGATGCTACTGTTGATTCAAGAACTCCAACCTCAACTGGTGCGTTTCCGCCGGATTTTTCAGCCATCAACAGTTTCAGAGTGTTTCAGGGAGGGGGTCATTTTTGCCATTTGTAACAAAAGCTCGTTTTCCGAATTCCTGTTGGGGGATTTCCTACGTACCTTTAACACCATGGGTCCAACTCACCACCGACTTCGGTCGTCGACATCCAAGGTACTGCAGCTGGACCCTCCAGTAGCAAAACCACCCTCTGAGCACATGATGTGATCGATTCCAGTGCCCTGCAACCGTTGAGGTTTTACTGATGTGACATTGGGATTTTCCTAGGGACCCCCTTTTTTGGACATGGGACCCCAAGGGGGCCCCATACACCCTGGAAGATTAACATGGAACCTACACATCACCCATTTGGAAAGGAAAATGATCTTCCAAACCTCCATCATTATGGTCCATGTTAATCTTCCAGGGTGTACTATTCCCAGTCCCATAATAGAATCACGAAAGAGTATGGGAAGAATGGTATGGGGATAGTATGGGAAGCTTATCCCATTATTGGGAGTCCCTGGAATCACCCTTGAACTGATGGTGCAAAAGTTTGCTTTGAATCTAGGGGTCATTAAACAAATATATTTTGGGAGTAGTAACTTAGTACCATGTAACTTTGCAAGTGGGAAAAAGCTCTGAGTTCTATAAACAATTACAGTGTATAAACATAAGTATATATATATATTGTCATTTCAGCGAGAGCACAACTTTGGAAGAGCAACGCCGGGTGTGGGTTCACATTACATTACGTTGTTACACAAAGAAACTTGTTGAGCAACAGGCTGGAAAAATTCAAACCAAACGGTACACCTGTATGTGGCTACAAGTTTTCTATAACATCACAGCAATAGGACCAAAAGGATTTACCCACGGCAGATTTACTACAATTCACCAGTCTGAATGAAGTTGATTGTTCATGCTTACCAAACATGATTTCAAGTGCAGAGGTGTCATGAAATCGCCAATCAATTTCCTTTCAAGCCTCCCGTAGTTACCACCTGTAACATGTTTCTTGCTTGATGATGTTGTGGACACCCCCCACCCCCCACGTTTCAGTCCAAAACACCTGAGCAACGTTCAAAACCCTTTGTAACATTCCAAAGTTTACTCGTTCGTTCAGGTTCCAGGATCCTCATCGCTTATGACATAATTTGTCCATGTAACTCTGGGCAAATTACTATCATTCCTAAACCGAAATTACAGGCATTTTGAGGATATTCCCATGATATTCCCATAAAAAAACAAAAAACACCTTCCGTGCTGACCTCTGGCGGTTTGGTCACTATAATTTGCCCAGGTAACTGGGTAGTATGTCGAATCTCCTATATCAACAACATTCATACCCAGCAGCCCCAACTGGTCACCCCTTTACCTTGATGGAAAAGCCGATTGCTGAACCTGCACCATTTTCACCTGGGCTGAAGATACCACAAAAATATACAAAAATCAGGAAAACTCACAGTTTATCACGGGAGATCAACCCAAATCCTTAGAGGACTTACCAACTAACCATGGACCAAGTAAAACCACTTACGAAATGATTCTATTAAATGGGTTGATCCTCCACTGCTCCGGGGTGTGTGCCCTGGAAAGCTAGCATTTTTGAACCCCAGCAAAAATGGAGGTGGATGGTTCAGGTTCCAGCGGTTCGTTTTCAGGGGAGAAGGGTGAGATTGGGGAAAGCAACCAGTACTAGGAACTGGGATCTTGATGGGGCAAATTAATACAAAGATGATAATATTTGTGATGTACTCTGGAAAATCACAATATATAAATATCATACAAATGTGTGTGATATCTGACATGATGACATTTCATAATCCTACTAAGTTACTACAGCATCAAAGTGTTGTAGAAACTACAGTATTTATACCAAAAATGTACACTGACACGAAATCACTACTGTAGATCTTTCAATGAAAAAAACTCTTAAAACTCAACAGTTTAAACCAACATCCCTCTTCAAGGCATCCGTACCAGATAGGTCATTTCACTCTCAACAGCATCAATCTGAGTGCCCCAGACATTTCAGCAATCTCAGTGATGGGGGCCAAATGGATTCGGACTGTGTGTAGAAAATGAGAAAGGGGAAAATATTCCCATAGGATCCATGGGACTGGCATATTTACCAACATAGGATCCATGGGACTGGCATATTTACCAACATTGGGTCAATTTTTATGGTAAATGTAGGTAAATATACCATACATGGATCCTATGCGATTAGGTCTTTTGCGTTAAAAAAAACATCTGTGATTGTCTTTTTCAAGTGAAAATAAAATCAACATATCTCTAGGTGCTGGGGATTTTTCCACCCTCATCTGAAACAAAAGAGTCAACACCTTGAATGTTCCTCATTCTTTGACCCTTTGTGGGGCGAATCTGAATGAAAATTACCACCTAGATCTACAACAAACAGTGGATGTTCCATGGATTTCTATCAATGTATCCAAAGTAGAGAGTAGATGATGGAATCAGAAACCCAAGACTTCGGAGTTACACCAGGGTACATAGTAGATGGTGGTTAAGCGAGGGGATTGCACCATCTACTTTCAAGGATTGCATGTATACACATATAATATCTATATATTAATATACACAAATGTTTGCGCGTATACAAATATGTATATTTATATACATATTTGAATGTATATATTGTATTTATGTACCTGCCTATAAATCTCTATATATATATATACATGCATTTCTCCATCTCACGTTCAAAAAAGCCAATGCTATTTGAAAGTTGTCACTCCTGGTGTTTTAAATTCAATGTCTCCGATGGAAGGTCGAGGACCAGGAAGGGTCCCAAGGGAAAGGTGATACGGTGCCACCTTCCATCAACCGGTTGGTGGTTTCAACCAACCCGTTTGAAAAATATATGAGTCAACTTGGGAATCTTCCGAATCTTCCCTAATTTTCGGGGTGAAAATAAAAATATTTGAAATGCCAGCAGCTAGAGAAGTCTTGACATGTCGAATGGTTCGAAATCAATTCATTAAACAGGGGACCACATTTCTTAACATGTTTTTCCAAGAGCCAATGATTACAAAGGTGTGGTGTGGCTCCTGATATCCAACTAAAAACTAGAATTTACCCACCTGGAAACCAGTGGAATAAGGGTTTCCGCCCCTTGTTTGATTCTTTTGATTTAGCTTTTGCGGTGAGATCGACGTCACCTGTGTACCTTTACTATAATTGTTCTATGCATTTTGCATCTACACTGACATAAAATCAATATAACTTAACATATAACGGGAAAAAACATAATCGGAATCTGTTGATGCATATCGTTTTTCTCTCCCACTGACTACTTGTACAACGTGTCTTTGTTGCTTCACATCTGGCCCAGCGACCCACACACATGGAAAGGGACATTGAACCTTGCAAACAAAAAAAAAAGTGTCCAGCCCCATCTCGGTCATCAGAGGTAATTTCCTTATCATTTTGGGGAAATCCCTCAATTATTTTACCATACAGCATTTGCTTGCTTGTTTGATCCACCCAACAAAAAAAATGTTTGTCCCCATTTCATGATCCCTTCATCATCCCCAAGGAAAAAACCGTTCCCCCCATCCTCTGGCCCGTTTCGTGTTTTTTGGTGCGGAGAAGAAGCTGTACGGTGCATCGATGACGAAAGCTTTGCGCCGTTCCAGCACCCTGAAATTCCACCAACCTCCCATCAGCCTGGGCATTGGAGTTGCAGGCCCTTCATGTCATGGTAAGACCGGTTGATGCTTCAAAGAATCCCCATCCGAACCACTGAAAGGGATGTACAGTATATCTTTAAAAAAAACCTGTAAATTAATGGGATAAGCTACCAAGCTTAATTGGTTAGTCAGACGTTTTTCGAACCCATTTAAATCGCAGGAAAATCTCAGATTGGTTGTAATTTGTATATCCCCTTTGGCCATATATGGTCGGAGATTGGAATTTGTGTGCAATGTTCCCTTCCGAGGTGAATTGGATGTGAAAGGTGGGCCAATTTTTTTGGGGGTTGGATTCCCCGCCTTATTAAGCGATCAAAAATCGTCACTTTAGGAGTGATGAAAAAACCCTAAACTAATGAACTAGCTGAACTCACATGTTTATTGCTATCATATGTTGTTTTTGTGTGCTCGTACTTGCAAATTGAGCATGGGATTATATAATGGACATTCATAATCTCTAAGAATGCGGGTACCGTAGTCTTTGAAGTATAATCTCCCTGTTGACGGATTCCTCTACAGAAAAACTTGCACCTGAAACATAGAAAGTTGAAGTTGAAGACTCGTCAAAATATAATATATATATATATATAAAGCAAAGGTTTGGATGTCGTATAACAGTATTTCTTGGTTACCTGATTCATTTTGGTCGGTTGGTTCATGAACTACTCAGGCAGGGGTCGACTGTCTCATGCTGCCCATACCTTAAAGTTAAACAAATGGTAGTCAGTGATCAAGGCCAAATGAATGGCTCAAACGATCATTTGACCAATATCTTCGGCAGCAAAAGATTTGTGAAGATGCAAGGTGTACATATCTACCACCGTAATCTTACATATCTGACTGAACCAAGAAGGAAAAATCTAGAAACATTAGGAAGGAGTGTTGATGGTAGAAATCCTGCACCACCTGAGATGTATAAAACCCTGTAAATAACGGGATATTTACCTTATCAACTAGCGCAGGATTTCTTCCATCAACCATATTAGTCTTCTTTCACAGGATGATGCATTTTGGATTCTCCCAAAAAGACAACAACACCTTATAACTTCATTTCTTGACTATAATATGGGGGGTTTCCTTAAATGGTAGTACCCCCATTTCACACCCCAAAATGATGATTTTTAGTAGGAAAACGGAAAACCCATGGAAGTTGTTGGGTAAACCCACCATTTTAGGAAACACCCATATATGTGAATCCTGAGGATCGGATCTGGAGAATTTCCAGATCCAAGCTCCCGGGGCTGAAAACCGAGGACTTTTCGGGATTTTACGGTCTTTTTCGTGCTGCTGAGCTGCGCCCACATGGCCTCTACCACGCACACTGGTCCAGTAAGAACCTGCTGGAAAAGGCGTCTGGTCCCATGGAAATTTTTCAAAGCTCCAAAATTAAAGGACCTACCCAAAATCCACTAGAAATTTGTGTTTTGAGTGGGAAAGCATTAAAATTGTTAGGACTCTTTCGTTTACATTTCCATGAACCTTCGCCATTTGAACCATACGCTTCCACATCTTGTCGCCTTCAGAACTCTAGGGCATCCTGCGTGCAAGGATCCCCTTGGGATGGGGGCCCCTAGCTGTGTAACCCCCGGTAAGAACCCCTTTAGAAAGGAATGTACCCAACGGCTTGATTATTAAGGGGCCCCCCATTCCAAGGACCATTTTCCCTATGACCCCAAAAAAAACATCTGATCAACCAGGGTTGCCCGGGAACACCCACCATACATCAACACTGCTTAAACTATGACAATCATACATAACGTAAAATATCGTATGTACATGATATGTACACGATATGTACATGTACAAATATACAACATAGATATGTTGTACATATTGAGACAAAAAAACACCTATGTATACTATATATACATGCAATTTAAGGCCCAACTGTATATTACATTTAATCGTATTTCCGCAAGCTTGAAAACTGACACCCCTGCCTCGCCAATGAGGCACCTCACCCAAACATTTCGCACGAAGACCTTTAGCCATAGCTTCCTGAGTGTATTTGGGAGAAACCAAAACGCCCCAAAAAAACGTGGTTTCAAAGCAAAAAAACGCTAAGTTTATGTTGGGCTGTCATTCTTCCCAGGAATACTCACCACCAGGATTTTGACATTTTTAGTAGAGAATCCCTATAAATATGCATTTTCCACTACTACCGGGAAGGGGAACAACCTAAAGCTTAAGTGGATAGTTATAGATATGCAGCAACAAATAGCTCTTTGAAGATTGATGAAGCAAAATGTTATAGATTGGACTGGACATAGTTTTAGATAGACTGATGCATTACAATTTGGCAATAAATTCAATCATAGGAACACCATGTTCTCTTGAAAGAATAATTAACCAACAAATCAGCAAAAAATCACCATAGTCCATAGTGGTCAACGCCTTTGAGACTAGTAAGCCAGCGCGTGGTGATATTTCGATGTTTTGATGAAAGTATATTGCATTTATCCTGCTGGTTAACGGTCCCTTTCACTTCCGTCCCTTTGACTTAGGTATGGGACTACACACACACCCAAAAAAAAATGTCCGCACAAAAAAGCCAAGTTTCATAGTTGCTGGGTGATGGATACACCTGAAAAACAAAAGAAACGCCCGCGAAGACAAAAAATCCAGATGGTTGGATCCCGAAAACGAACGAATGTCTCCTGAAAATGGTTGTTTCTGAGGATCTTTCCTCACTCAAAGTGTTTTGCTTGGTCTCAAGACCAAAAGAGGTTGGTGATCAGGAACTGATGCAGGGCGTACCTTGGGACTCGAACATATTACAACTTGGCTTTGAGCAACTAGATCCAAACTTCCTTTCTGGACATCCCCAGATCCAAGTTGCATCTCTTCATTTCTGACAACCCAGAAAAAAAGACATCATCTTCCATCTTGCCATCTGCCTTTTTTGTTGGTGAAATTTCCTTTTCAAAAACCAAAATCTCTGTTTTAAACTGCAAAACTCCATCTCATCCTCAGCAATAGTTGATAGGTTAACTAGTTGGTGGTTTCAACCCATCTGAAAAATATTGGTCAAATTGGATCATTTCCCCAAGTAGGCCTTTAAATAAAAAGATATTTGAAACCACCACCTAGAAAATATACCATAACTGGATCCTCTATATATACGTATATATATATATATCTACCATTAAAAATCAACTAAATCTAGGTAAATGTGGTAAATTTTTAAGGGTAAATACAGGTAAATATACCATCACTAGTCGTTTTTTATAGGGTAAATCCGGAACTTCCCAAAACGGGCAAGGCCATCCCTCCATCCAGTCTGCCATTCACCCAGTTCACCCCTCACCTTTTTCAGCACCGCATCCGAAACCCCAGCAAAGCGCACAGTGCTCCAAAGTGCTTGTTGCACCTGAACATCCTGGGACTCAACGGTACGTGGGATGTTGGGTAATACCAATGGTGGGAAGTGAGTCCTTGATATTTGGAAATAGATATAGTCTATATAGTTCATGAAATGTGCCACTTCTCCACATCAGGTGCTTTGAAGCTATGCTTGGAGGATCATCCCATTGAGTTAAGGGGTTAATAACCATGGTTAGTAGGTTAGTAAGTCACCTAACTGGTCTATATGACCTACTTCCAAATGACCTAAGTGACTTATAAATGGAGGTTACTATCTATTTACTAATTAAGATGTTCCTCCAAGTACCTACATTCAGTTGATCTTTTTATGGTATATGTAGGTAAGTATACCATATACATGCCATGGGATGGTTGATATTTTTTGGGGGAGTGGTCCAGATTATCCTCACCGGGGGTGGAAATCGAGGAGGGAAATAGGAAGGATTTCCAAATTGTCTTCTGCATGAGCGTGTGGTGGAGTAGATGTTTTCCGTCGTTGGAGTGTTCGTAACCAAATCAACGACTTTTGGGCCGGTCCTCCACCCCATCCACCACTTGCATGACAAACTCCGCCACGTCATCTTCTTCCACCTGTAAAAGAGGTCTCCCTTGAGATCATGGAAAGCTCTGGACCAAAGCAGTGGGACAATCTGGACCAAATATCTGGGCAAATTGCTCTAATTCCTGAACCTGAATTCGGGGCAATTTGGGTGGATTCCCTTACTTAACCACCAATTTGGGGTGACCTCGGCTGAGGTCGTTCTAATTTGCCGCTCTCTTATTGGCCAGTTGTAACCACACTTACTCTTCCTCCCGGCAATTTGGTGAAGGCAGTGCTTCATTTTTTGTTGATTGCTTCTTTCTCCAAGTCCAAGACCAGAACGAAGCTATGTAAAATGGCCATCTTGACCTATTGGGCACACTGCCATATTAAGATTATATATATATATACTTCTATGATTCTATGGGGGAGTGTGTCCTTTTTTTTCCACCCCATTTTGGTTAAATTTCCCCATTGCCTGTAGATCATCCTTGGACAGGATCTCCTCGGGCATCCGGCTGAACGTCTTCAACCATTGCTGGATATACTTCCAAAGGTCCAACTCATAAAAAACTACAAAAAACAGATGAAGACTAGGTCCTTACAATTACAACAACCAGTTGGACATTTCCTTCACAACAATCTCAGATCTTTCGAATCTTCAGTATATGTTTTCCTGCAAAAGAAAAATAATGGAACATAGCTGTTGATGCACAACTAATCACCAATCGAGCGTCAGTTTTGTGTTAATATGCCGAATTGGGTCCATCATCATCAACTCACTCCATACGCAGACGGCTTCAAGTCATTGAAGAGTTTCACAAACTACATGAGCTACCCACTTCAGTTGCTGTAGTTTGTATACGACTTGATATGACTTAATCATAGAGATGCATGAAATTGGAGTTTTGCAATACAAAAAATACTGGCTCCAAGTTCAGGTATCAACAGATTCCTGCATCTTCCAACCCCGGTCGTTTTTGAATGATTTTGGACACCCGGCCTAACATAAACTCAGACCAAGGTGGACTTGCAATCCTTCACATACCGTTCCGTTCAAAAGCTCGACCCTCAACAATTGGCCCTTTGGGGCCCCAAAGAAAAAAGCCAATTTTCAGGGAACCCGTGAATTTTCAGGGGCGAACTGTTCAACTTCGGGGGTGTATTTGAAAAATATGAGTCAAATTGGATCATCTCCCCAGGTAGGGGTGAAAATAAAAGCTATATGAAACCACCACCCAGTTATACATTTGCAAGTATTCAAGTATGGAAGTACTCAAGGGAATTCCCCTTGCGGCTCCAATTTGGAACCCCTCACCAACGCAACCAAAACCACCTAACCTCAACCAGAAACAACACTAGATTATAAATTATAACTATACCCTACCCTACAAAGAAGTATGTTTTTAAAGCTACTCCCAATCACCAGCTCCTCCCAATCACCAGCTCCTCCCAAGTTGTTAACCTATCCACACACCAAGAAGCGATACAAATGTCTTCATCGACTTTGGCCCAATATTCCAAATTCTTCAAATTGCTGGGCCCTTTCCTGGGCCCGCGTTCTCCATTTTCGAATTGAAAAAAAAACAGTGCCCCTGTAAAAAACGGTGCTGAAACAAACGACAAACAAAAAAAACGGCAGCTTTTAGGGTTTGACACCCACGGTGATGTTGGTTGTCCAGCCCTTTGGATGATGTCCAGCTCTTGGGATGAGGGGATGTTGGGTTAACTCACATTCTGTTGGTCAACCCAACCCTTGAGATTCGTTGGGCAGTAATGCAACTAACATAAATATGACTAGCACATGCCAATACTGTAAATACTTGTGGAGGTTTTACTATATGTACTGTAGCACTTACTGCATGCTAACCGTAGTATGCTACCCAGGGATACTTCAACAATGTGACTATGGTCGGGGAAAGGAACCATCTGAAAACAGCACGGTGTCGGTGCTGTGTTTTTGCCAAGATTCAAGTTGATCATACGCTCCAAGCACGGTGCAACGACAGCTTTCAAATTCAATACTGACCTGAGGTCCGACAGGGTGAAGGCAGTGATGAAGATCCACATAATCGACGACTTCATGATCACCTTCAAAAATGTTTGTTGAAAAATCCCCACATCACTGCGGGTAGTATAATCCAGTTATAAACCAAAGAGTACCTGCTGGGAACTTTTACCATCGGAACTCAGCGATCGCGAATGGTGTAGCGATATCTGCAGGAAATTGCTCACCTTCTTTAAGCTTCAGAATCATGCTTCTGTAGGATTATCTAACACTTTTGTCATCACCTTTTTAGATACTTCTTGACAAGCCAGATTCTTTTTGGTGAAAACTACAAAAAAAACAGAAGCAAACAGTCAACTACTGGTTATTTGTTGGTTTGGGGCCCGGTGGTTTGGGATTCTCAGGGTACCCCTAAATAACAATCCCTTTCATTTTCGGGGATCCCAGGAATCCAAACCACCAACCGCCCCAAACCAACAACTAACCAGTAGCTGAAACAGAGCATCCAACAAAATACCTCATCCGGTGGAAAAGCCACCGTTCTTCCTTGACGATCTTCTGTTCATAATGTCATGGCTGGTCAACCAAAATTTCCCCCCAAAACCACGAACTCCCCGAGAAATGAGGCTTTAGTGAGGCCTTATTTTTAGGAAACCAAGGGTTAATAAGCTATGAATAATTTCACCAACATAAAGTCTTTGGTCTAACATCTTGGGAGGTTTGTCCTCGATCCACTCAAAAAAACACCCCCACCAACCCCACCATTTCGAGATGACCCTTAATAGCTGTAACTAAATGGCTATTTATAGCTCGTTTACAAACTGGACTTTTAACAAACGATTGAGATCTATACCCCTCAAAACAAGGCCGAAAAAACTCCAATCAAAACAAGGGGCCGAAAAACAATTGGGCTCTAGGTCTACAATAGGTTTCCTGGAATCGAAACGTTCTAAAGATTTGGGTGTTTCCAGAAATAGGTGGTTTTCCCCCCAAATCATCCATGGATTAATAGGGGTTTTCCATGATTTTCACCATCCATTTTAGGGTTTCCCCCCTATTTTTGGGTCAACACCCATTTATTTTCACCAAAGCAACGCTTCTTCAAGCCATTCCTCTGCATGACGATCACTCAACTCCCGTAGCATCACAGCGCCCTGGTGGCGAGCTAAGTTGAAAGGAGGGGTAACGTTGAAAGGTGGGTTTGCACAACTAAAGTTGATAGGAAAAATGATCAAAATCTCATACCCATAGAATCCATGGGACGAACGGTGTATTTACCTATATTTACCTATATTTACCTATATTTACCTATATTTACCTATATTTACCTATATTTACCTATATTTACCTATATTTACTATAAAAATCTACCATAAATGGTAGCTAAATATTAAAAGCATACATGGATCCTATGGGATAGATGTTGATCTCAATCCACAGATAAAACTTGCGGATTCCGATCCCAACATCTGGAAATGAAACTTCATCCTCGAGTGACATAAGAAATTACAGAAATACTAAATACCATGGAACCACCAATATTTTCTTGTCACTTTAATACTGAATGCCATGGAATACATATGGAACCACCAATACTGTCTTATCAATCTATCTGAACTAAAGCGTTTCAAATGAAGAATCATGGATACATCGCAAATCTCTCGATTTTCACATCCTTCACATTGCGTGCCCCCTGAGTTTTCGGACACATTCACGGATCAAAGCACCACATTGTAAGACCTGTGAAAAAATACCGAGGTTTTCATGGAGTCGCGGTCGGGGGGGGTGACATATGTTGGGGGGGCGGCATACTTTTTGTCAGCAAACTTGGCAACCATAATCATGTACGTAGTTGGTGCTTAAACCAACCCATTTGAAAAATATTCGTCAAATTGGAAATCTTCCCCAAGGAGGGGTGAAAATAAAAAAGATATTGAAATCACCACCTAGTTATAGAATCAATACTCAGGAATTCATTTTGATTAAAACCAAGAATTTAGAGGCTACACCTAAGAAAATGAACATGTTGAACCCAAAACAACGGAGGTGTTTGCTTCAGATGATGCTTTCCTTATGTTCCATGGGGGGCGATTGTTCGGTGAACCAACCTGAGAAATTTTCCAGGGCTGCCAAGGTGGCAAAAAGCCATTGGAAAAAAAAAACTGGATTGCTTACGCCCTGAGAAAATGAACGAATTCGTCCCCTACACAGAGGGACCATTTTGAAAGGGAATGAATTATATCTGAACCAACTAACCATCAATTTTCAGGGGGACATGTGTTTGTTTTTGGGAGGGGTAGATGATGTTAAAAATCGTGTGAACATGGTTTTTCTTGTTTTTTGTTTTGTCGGAAGATTTCTAAAATGGACTTCAAACAAAGGCTACATGCTTCTGATATCATACGTAATATCACGGTGTGACTGGTGACTCCTAGAAATCTAACAAGGACCCTAAAATGTATCTGGGATGGTTGGGAAAAATGAGTTTCAATTGAAATCTGGAAATCTGGCCACCTTGGCAGTTTGGTGTCATGTTTCTTTGATGGGCTCAAGTGGGGATGCAGCATGATGTCTGGCCGGTTTTTTTTTCCGCTGGATAAAGTGAATCCTAAGACATCTACCAAGGGTCCACGTCCTTTGGGTTCTTTGAATCTTCAAGAAAAAGAGAAACTTATGGATTCGTGTGGATGAATCTCGCTGCTTTTCGTGATGAAAAACCATCTGGCCAGATCATGATATTTCACCAACCTAGAAACTTTCTTTGAATTGAGGGGTCCCATTTCCCTTCCAAAAAGCTACCTTTTTGGGGGCCTAGGTCGTGTGAGGTTGCTATAATTTGACCAGATACATGCAGCAAAATAGTGTCAGTTGAATTTCATGGTGATGATGGTGATGATGACGACTGCATACTCCTCAAATATGAAACCAACACACCCAATATTTAGACAAATATTCAACCGGTTGGTGCTCAACCCCGACCTTGTTGCTCATTTACTCGTAATTTAGTAGGTAAAAAGTCCCTTGCCCATTTTCTCATCACTAAGCACAGCCCAGTCAAGATGTCTTCGAGAAAGAAACGCTTTTCATATCTCAGCGTCCTATCCCATAAGAATAAGACAAAATCAAGACACAAATCAATTCTCCAGCCAATGACAACAAAACTAGTTGGTGGTTGAACCAACCCCCTTGAAAAATATTAGTCAAATTGGATCATTTCCCCAAGTAGGGGTAAAAATAGAAAATATTGGAAACCACCACCCAGTTTTGGAAATCTGATACAACTTCACCATCTCAGTCCTTTTCCGGGCCGAGAAACTTCGCCAATCTTCAGCAACAAGCACACATTTCCATCGTTCACCACGGCATCTTTCCCGTAGATGAAATCCTGACACCAAAAATCACATGGCTGGGGCCCTGCAACAAATACTTTGACACCATGGAAAAAAAGAAGATGGAAACTTAAAATCCATGGGTTTTATGTATAAATAATATATCATGTATATATGCAATATACAAATACAGTATACATAATATCTGGTTATAAAAAAGCCTACCTATGAGTTCAGTTTGTCCGAGACAAAACCGAAATTTTGAAGTAACTGGTGGTGATTAGACTTGCAGACTGGACATGTTGCTGAGGATATTTGATGACCATCGCTGTTGGGAAACCCCGGTGCTTTTAAAGCCTAACATGGAAGGATCTTTGGCGAAAATATATAAATTGCTTCAAAAACATGTTCAAGCATATGGTTTACTAGCTGGTGGTTTCAACCCCATTTGAAAAACTTGGTGGATTCAACCCATTTGAAAAACATGAGTCAAAACGGATCATTTCCCCAGGCAGAGATGAAAATAAACAATATTTGAAACCACCACCCAGTTCATGAGGTTTGTTTGGGTCCCCCGAGATTATTTCAGAACCAAAGTCGAATCGGAATGGATTCCCTCGAAATCATACGTTACAAAGATGGTATCCTCAGTACAGAAACAACATGCAGCAGGCGAACTCAAGAAATGTGAATTGGCTCATACCTAATGCAACGAAAAGCATCCAGGAAGGCTATAGATTTACCTTTGGACTTATAAAGTGATCGCCATCTATATCTCTAACACTCTATCACCGCTTAGTTTAAATAACGATTGGAAACCATCAACGGTAAGCCCAATTTTTGGAAACATCAACTATACAAAATGTGAGAAAAGCAAAGAAAACCATGTAAACCACGCACTTTCCAACATTCCTAACCATACAAACCATACCTCAACTTCACCAAGTATCTAAAGCAGATTCAAACGCTGCATGGCATTGATGTGGCAGCAAATGTGTCAAGTTGGTCCCAGAACCTTCCTGAAGCACAAAAAAAGGAGCATGACAACCAAGGGAGGAATCCGAAAAAGGAAAAAAAAACGGACGTTCCATGAAATACTGCCTGGAAAACCTAGTGTACCATTTTTTTAGGCAACTGTGGCTGGTTTTAGGGGTAAAGTGGATGGAAATTAACAGCAACTGGTTTTCCAGGTGGTTGGTTAATAGCGATCCTTTCCCCCATATACCCTTAACAGCTAAGGTGTTGTTTTCATTGCTCGGGTATATCCTAAGAATCCAGGAAATTTGCTGATTCAATCCTGCATGAGGGTAGGATTTTCAACCAAAAAGAATTCTCTGATTCGATCGTGAGAAAATGTGGATTCTTTGGGGGCGCCAGGGTGGCGGTGAAATAGTCGCGGTGCGGTGCTGCTAAACTACCCAGTTGTTTCAACATCTGCCCTTCCTCAATTGGGGCTTCATTTTTCACCCACCCTCAGGATCATTGCACCGTCCAATGGAAGGGTTTGAACCTGTACAGCAGGGGTAGGGTCCTTAAAATAGGCAGTTTTGAGGGGTCAGGATACATACGGCAGGGTAAAAGTTGAAGAAGCTGTTGATGCTTCAGAAATCCGGCCTTTACCAGTTGATGGTTCGTCGATATCCCAATATTCATGAGGTTTTATACATCCCAGGTGGTGCAGGACTTCAGTACTGTTCCATAGTTTTACAAAGAAACCAAGCTCAATTTAAAGTTGGAAAAGGTCTTGTTTGAACCATCCTATTGAGAACCACCGCCCTGTTTGGAGATGTCAACGCAGGGCCCTTCTCGGTGAAGATGGCTCATTTAAATGCATTGTAGACAATTAGACTCCATACATATACATGGAGAGAGATATGATATGCAGACGACTTCCTAAAATGTTGATTGATTTATATATCTGCTGGTAGCTAGCTCGAACTATAAATAGCTTTAGAACCATCTGGGGCCTGGAGTAGATTTACATCAAATCATACTGTTTGATGGGTCAGAAATCCTGAAATCGTCAGTTGAGGTTAACCTGTTGAAATCAAATTGTTTCCAGATTTTTGGACATCCAAACGGTGGTTAGCCTCGGGGATTTCAGCCATCAACAGCTGTAGAATACTCTGTCGATAGCCTCGAGATCCAAGGTGCATAAGCTGCATTAAAGGCTGCCGCGAACATGTCACAGCCACGAGGGCCGTCCGCCAAGATGACCTCCCAACTTTTTTGGTAGGAAAACTTGGGGGAAAAAAAAAAAAAAACAAGCAACAACAACAACTTACCAACTGAAAAATGATGGTCTTTGGCTCCTTGATTTTTACCATCAAATTATATATTTTCACTTGTCATGATTTGAATGATAAATCTCAAATTGAACATCTCAAAAACCACCTGGATAGGGAAACAGTGAATGAATGTCGGATCTTGCATCTATTTGTTGTTGTTGTTGTTGTTGTTGTTGTTAAATGGGTGGGTGTGGTATTGCACAGTTGAAATGCTATGAAATGTTCCCTGTTCACGACCAAGAATTGACAATTGTAAGCGCACCCTCATAAAATCCCTCTTTTCAAAACCAAGGGTGGGAGATTACTTCTTGGAATGTAATCTCTTCAAGGACTCCACAGCTATCTTACTCTCTTCTTTTCAGGGTTCCCTTCAAAATGGATGACTTTTAGGAGCTTCACAACAGAGGCATCCATCTGTCTCCACATGGCTGAGAATTCCAAAAAAAGTCCCCACGTCTCATCGAAAATCCCCTAGTGTTCGCTAGTTTTTTGGTGGATTCACCGCTTATCTCAGCCCCATTAGTCCCTGAATATCTGGAGAACTTCTTGGGAATTTTCGGCATTCAGCTGGTATCAACAGTGAAACACCAGCCCCTGTACCGCCGGGTCACCCGATGGAGGCAGTAGGTCTTCTGATCGACTACCACCTGGCGTGGGATGAAGAGATGTATATATACTTGGATGTCCCAGGAAGTTAGTAAATAGTTAGTAGATGGGTGATAACTGATAACCTACTTATACATGGGATATATCACAGTGCTAGGGTTATAACCCACTGATCCTGACCTTTTACTAACTTTGTGGGACATCGAAGTACCTAGAACCCATCTTGACCTGTTTTTGTTGGGGGTTGACCGGCACCATTTTATGGGTCAAATCTTCCAAAATATGGGCAACTTTGGTTCCAGGTGTATATTGGGTCCGGCCAAACCCCTATAAGACTGGATCATGAAGGCTCAAAACGGGTTCCCTTGATAAACATGAATAGCCTATTTAACCACTGAGTTCCCAGATTTTTGGCAATCCCCATATATATACAATACAAATATTCTCAAATATGGGGCTATGGCTTAAACACACTCAAACCGAAAAGAGGGTAGTAATTACGGAGTCAATAATTTTTGACCTGCGAAGATGTCCCAATTTTCCTAGACGTTGCTCAAGAGTCTCTTTTAACAAAGGTACAACAAATGTGTATTTTCTAAATGTGAAGCTCTGAAAAGGAAGTTTCGCAGAGCGCTAAATTCAGCAATATCTTTGATACTGTTCATGGAAGAAATCCTGCACCAGTTGATAGGTAGTAGTTTATCCCATTATTTGCATGTGTTTTATGCATCTCAGGTGGTTGTTTGGGATTTCAGCCATCAACAGTATTATGATTCAATGATAACTGGTTGGTGGTTTCAACCCATTTGAAAAATTTTAGTCAAAATGGGAATCTTCCCCAAATAGGGGTGAACATGGAAAAATATTTAAACAACCACCTAGATAAAATTCATCATGATTTTAGATACCATAAAACCACCTCGATGTAAAAAAAAACATCGCAGCTTAGAACCCCCCAAAAAAAATTATCCACCCATCGTTGTTGTGAACGAAATCCTTTTATGAAAACTTCCCCCATCTAGAAAAGCCATCATTAAAAAAACTTAACTCCTGGGAACTAACATATCATTTGGATAGTGCGCTTAATGACTTCAAAAAGAAATGCATCCCGGGTCCCGATCCATTGAGAAAAGTCTCGTCTTGATGTACTGAATAAATGACCTCAACCGTCATCCAATGTGTCAGTCGTGAGTCTGTAAACAGGTTCAGCCACCTTCCAATCTGAGTATTTGCCAAGAACCCAATCGAAGGCAGCTGGGGACTCTGGCCCCGTGTACAAATCCTGGCACACAAAATAGCATTGCAAAACAAAAAAAACGCAAAGGATGGTGCTGAGTTTGAGGAAATGAGGAGATGAGGGAATGAAGTCTTTAATCTGCGTGGAACCCAAATTACCCATATTGTTGGAAGATCTTACCCATAGAAATGGTGCCGGTCAACCCCCAACAAAAGCAGGTCAAGATGGGAACCTCCGGTGGGTATTACTTGGGATTACTTAAGCCATTCCAAAAAACCGGAAAATTGCGGGGCGTCGATGCTTGAAACAAACTCACTCCGCTTCAAGGAGTATATAAATGGTAGTACTGCTCAGCAACTCTCACCAAATGTGTTTTTTTTGCGTATGGTGTATGGTACAGTACAGTGTTAGTATTCGTGTTGGTATGGGTTTTTTTCGTATCAGCATTCGTATTAATAGTATTGATATTATTTGGTAACGGCAATATATAGTATTGGTAATGAGTATAGAGCAGAGTAGTGCAGTCCCAAACATTCTGACCCCGGAAAGTTGTTGTCATATCTACAAAAGCAAAACAAGCAAGTGGCAGCGGCATCTTCCCAAGCACCCAAAACCAACATCACCAACGCATTTCTAGAAGATACACCTAGGACCCAAACCAACCATGTACACCTCTGAAGTTTAACATGGAACCTGAAAATCACCCCCTGGAAAAGGAGATTCCTTTTGGAAACCATCGTTTTCAGGTTCCATGTTAAACTTTTTCGGGGTATCATTTTCAGCTCATCTTTCTCATGTTATTGATGCAAGTGTTAATCTTCAATCCTGACCAATTCTGATGGCGATGAAAACTAGCACATATTCCCACGCAGAGCTCCTACCAAAACTCCCAGCCTCAATTAGACAGACTTACTGCATAAAGTATACCCCATAGGATCTATGTATATATTTACCTCCATTTGGTTGATTTTCATGGTAAATTAGTAGGTAAATATATCAATCCCATGGATCCCCCCTGGGATATCCTGAAAGATCTTCCCCCATTCGTCCCAGTGGCACCTTCAGAAACCCCATTGCTTGATTCTGATTAAAACTTGTGGTGCTCCCAGCCAAAATGGCTGCGAAATCGCAAAACGTCCGCAGTGACGCTGCATGTATCTACCCTCCCTGAAACTAACACAGCACCTGAAAATGGATGGTTGGAAGACTAGTTTCCTTTTGGGTCCCGGCCTATTTTCAGGTGCTATGTTGGTTCTAGGGAGTGTGCAAGAATTATGGAGAAACCCTACATCACCAAGGGAGAAACCCTACATCACCAAGGGACAAACGCTACCTGTCAATCTTTAGGGTCCCGATTTTCCCATGTAACTTTCGGTTCTTATGGTGGATCCCCGACAATGTATCTACAAGAATTTATGGAGCAAATGGCAAGTTTGGCTAATGTTTTTTCACATGGCATCTGAACCAACATCTAGCAATCAACATCATCCAAAACAACTCTCCACGTTGTGGCCTGAAACATCTGGTCCCGCACGGTATCTCGAAACGTGGCCAACTGATTTGCACCGATTCGCCTCGTGTTTGCGTCAAAGGCGATTTCCGGGCCACTGAAGTGGGACCTGTTTTGTGAAAACCCAACGGTCTGCTTATTTTTAGAGGTAAAAATGACACCTGCATGAAAACTTTGGGATGAAACCGGAAAAAAAAAAAACATGATACCCTCCCGGAAACTAACAGCTTGCCCCTGAAAATAGGCCGGGACCCCAAAGGAAACGATCGTATTCCAACCATCCATTTGCAGGGGCTATGTTAGTTTCAGGGAGGGTAAATATTTGCAAAATGGAATTTCATGCAAGAGTTTTCGGACGCGTGCGGAAATTTGCAGTGTTACAATTTGTTCAAGCTGCTGAAGAAGAAGAATTATACCAGCTTGGTGATAGGATTTCATTTCCTGTAGACTTGAGAATCTCCTTTTAGACTCCAACTAGAAATCATAGGAGGTAGTCACACCACAACAAGCCTGATGCACTTGAGATATGTATATATTTTTGTATATCTAGAGATATATATGTTTTCTGCTTACTATCACTCTGAGTATCAAATTCAACAATTCACATGGTTCCTGAGTGATATTTCCAACGTAACAATGCAGAATATACTGTAATGATATCTTTTGCATGCGTTTGCTATCACCCTGATATTCCCTAAAACACTCTTTCACCTCTTGCAAACCATCATCTCAAGATATGATAATACAACATCAGCATATCTCCCTTCTACACCATCCTTCAACTTTCCAAAAAAAAGAAAAACGGAAAGTTCGCATCCCAAAGAACTCAACGGAACTTCGTGTTTTCATCAACCCATCACACAAACGGGTCCACGGCACGTCCGTGATGAAAAAATAGGCCGCCCCATTGGCGCCTGGGAAGAACCTCCAGGAAGGGCTGGATCAATTTCCTTCCAACTAACTCCGCTTCGACCTGAACGGTGGATATATACTATCCATTTTCAGGCCCAGAAATGTGGGAAGGAAGGCTTGCGGTGGCGGTGGCAAAGAAATTACATATAGATCATAGGAGGTGTGTATATACATCAAAAATAGAAATCATCATGAAAATATGTAGAATCATACTATACATATATGTATCCCTACAAGTGCGAACCATGTGCCGACTTTCCAATTTCCACTTGGCTAATCTCTCAAATCAATCCGACTAACTCAAAAGATTCTCTATGGGTGACTGGTGACAGCTGCATGAAAGTAGTCAAATCACCCCACATTCAAGGCTGAACAATGGATGGAAATCGCGGTATTTTCAAGATGGATCAATGATCATGATGGCTATGAATTGGATCGTAATAAAACCTTGAAAACCATCGATGTTGCGTTAACCCCCAAACTTGAAAATATATTATTTCAGTACACCTTCACGCCCCCCCCTCCACAAAAACATGAGAAAAACTCCATCCAATGATGGCTTGGTGCTTCATCCTGGCATCTTGTATAAGTGTTATCCCACACAACTAGGGATCAACCTGAACAAAGTGAATAGGGGGCCATACCTCCAGAAACCAAAGATTTTTTCGTTTCACCTTCGAGTTCATCAAAGAACACCACCATGGGAGTATTGGCCAAGCCAACAAATGAGCCTGGCTACATCCCCGAGTTCACCAGCCGGATACCCAACTTTATGGCAATGTTTGGTATCTAATTATCTATGATAGAATTTCTGGGGTGTAAGCTTTTTCGTTGGGTCGAAAGCATTGTTTTAAAAAACGCACGATGTAAAAAAACGGTTCAAAGGAGTGAGAATGTTTTTTGTTGAGAAAGTTGAAGGGAAAAGCAGTGATCCTAGATGAATCTAAATATGGATGAAAGTTTAAAGTGCTTTTTTGTTGGAAAACTCCAAGTTCAACAGTAAAGTGAAAAATATCTCAATCTTTTCCTGTGCCATATGCTCCAGTTGGAATAACTTATGTCTCATTACAAGACTGATTTTTTACATATTTTTGGTTGGTTGATTCTTTGTTGGCACACAAAACGCCTCTTGACTTGAAGGGCATTTACGACAACAGCATCCGCAGGTTACTTCCAAAAAGACCTGGCTGGTGTTTTCAACCTTTATTGAGGAATATGAATGAAATGGTGAAATATGTAAAATCTTCCCTTTTAAACAGAGTATATAATTAAAAGTCATTCAAAAAAATGCTATTGAAACCATATCATACACGTTATGAGTTTGCCACAGGCTCTTTTTCCACATGCTAAAGTTATGATGCGGAAATGCTTCAACCTAAAAATGGTGCATTGTTTCCATGCAACCAACAACCAACCGACCAGTCTTTAACCAGGTTAATCCATCAAGAATGGAACAAACAAAAACGACCACGATTCGAAGAGATGTTGGAACAAAAAAGATATATGATATACAACTGAAAGTACCTGGCAAGTCAACTTCGAACTTCTTTGTTCAACTTGCTTCCATTCCGCACCATATTTCTGAAGAAAGTGCTCATTTTTTTTCAGGTAACCCGGACCAGCATTCTCCCCCCCCCTTTTTTGTTCCCTGATCATCGGACAATCATCGCTGCTTGTCCCATCACCAGCTTCATCCAAGGCGTTGTCGAATCTTTGGATCATTCAAACGTTGAAGATCATAGAATCTCAATCACCTTTCGGCCTCAGGAAGACTCTGAAGATTCATGTGAGCAAAAAAAACAGATAGTATAGTATAGATATGTTTAAACTCAACAGTACACTTGTTTGGAGGAGGCCAAATTTCGAGAATTGAACATTCTTCCTTGACCAAATCGTGGAAGTAAGTGGAACCATGGAAAAACCAAGGAAACGAGTCTTGCTTGAAAAAACCCCACCCGAAGCTTAGGCGGAGGCTGCTCCAAACACGGCCCAACTCAAACGGCTTCATCGGCATCTCATCGTCCGCTCCCGCTTCGTCATAGGGCGCTCGTGACTCGTCACATTCGGTACGCGGGAGGTTGGAACTTCACAAAAGAATGGCACCTACCAAGAATCAACTGATCAAATGCAACATGAATTTGCAACTTCATCAAATAGTGTGCCTGCCATTCATTCAAAAGTGCCATGATTCTGTGACTCTACTATTCTTTCACTCGATTTTTCTTTGACCTCTAGTGTTCTTTCAGTCTACTATTTTTCCACTCTACTATTGGCCTTACTCTACTATTCCTTCGCTCTACTTTTCTTGAATGCCGCTATTCTTTGAACCCCACCTCTTTGTGTAACAATAAGTTGTATGTAAGATCATCAGATAACTTAGCAGAATTATAGATATACAACACCCAACAAACTACCAAGATGTAGAAATCAAAAAAAAATCTCTCAACTACACCCTTCTTTGTAAAAAGCTTCACTTCAACTAGCTTCCTTTCTTCAACTCTGTGACCGTAACCCGCTGGTTGCACCGACATCGTGAAAATCCCACGGGAAATCGGTTGTTCTGGGCTTCGCATCACTGGGGGAAAATATCACCGCGTTTCGTAGTCTCAAAGCTCTGTTGAAAAGTAGTCCTTCAACAACCTTAGTGTTGCTTTAAAGAAAAAATCTTGGGATTTGGTGATATACACTGTTGCTTTTTGAGCAAAAAAAACCTGTTACCATCTGAGACACATCAATTAACCATTGATAACCTTCATAATGGGAAATTACACCTACCCAGTACCATATCCATAGCAACCAGACTTGAGCGATGTGCACAGGTCCAAACGCCATCAGCTATGTACGTTGTGGATCCAATTCAAGGCAAATGAGTCCAAGGCGAATTGAATAGTTCTGCGTCACATTCTACTGTATATAATATGTACACATATATATATATACGGTTGATGGTTCAGAAATCCCAAACAACCACCTGGGATATATAAACCTTGTAAATAATGGGATTTCAACTACCAACCAACTGGTGATCGCTGGATTTCTGAATCATCAACATCCCAAAAGGAAATTTCATCTTCCAACCATCCATTTTCAGGTGCTTTTGCTGTTAGTTTCAGAGAGGGTAGTAATCCATAGAAATCCCATGTTTCAAGAAGGTCATATCGTTCCAAGACAAGCGCCATTTTGGAGAGTCCTGGCAAAACACCCACGTGTGTATTGCATTCTTTTTGAAACCATACAGATGATGGTTCAGAAATCCCAGTAAAATCCGTGTAGATTGTGGGGATAAACCATGGATAAACTACCAACCTCAACTGGTGAGTTTAACGGAAGGATTGGTGTCCAGGTTTGGTTGGTGAAAAAAGTGGCTGGTTTTACGGCATATCGGTACCTTGAAAAATCCCCCTCGTTTTTTGGTTGGTTTGGTTGCCAAAAACTAGACATGGAAAAAACATCATCTGTAGATGTAGCATATACATACTGTATCTACATTACAATCAAGATGTTCCACAAACAACCCCCCCTTTACAAAATAATATCTTTTATGTACAATATGGACAATACGTATATAATCAATACGTGTATATAATATATGGCACCAGCTGTGTTGCGCTAACCTCCAACTGGTTTTACTATATCCATCTCTACCCTCATTGAAGCCAAGGCACTGAGATGCTTTAGTATCTCCCTCCTTAGCTGCCTCAGACAACATCTCCTTCGCCTGGTTGTGATGACGGGGCGATTAGATCGATTAGATTCTTGAGAGATATCTTGTCATATCTCATCTTTACTCCGTTGTGATGGTAGATTAGATTCTTGGGAGATATCATATCACGCTTTTACTCAAGTTAGATATGGGTTAGTATGTACTACTGCTCACCGTAATGATTTCAATACCTCCAATAACAAGCCGGTACAGAAGCCTTGTAAATTGCCAACATCACCAACACAGTTGTAAAAGCAAGAAAGAATGTCACCCCCATAACTACCGCAGAATCTCCAGATCACCAAAAAAAACAGATCAAATTGAGAGATCTTCTGACAAACCAAAAAAGAAACGGTTTCTTCCATGTTTTCATTCCCAAAATCCCAAAATCATCCACCCGACTTCTCTTCAAAAATCCACCCACCCCTCGGACTCCAAAGAAATTGGAGGGCAACACGACAACACCGGCACCTCTTGATGCATCATCCCACGGCTCAACAAAAACAAACCCAGTTGTCGTTGTGCTTCGATCCAACCCTTCGCAGCAGACCTGATGACAAAAAGGGTGTCAGTCATGTGTACCTGAGGTGATTTTTTTTTCCTAAAGGATCAGGGCGTTTGGAAAAACCCGTCGTTGATTCATTGACATCCATCCAATGAAAAAATAAGCATTTAAGGGATGAGAGGACAAACCACTGTAACAAACTGTTGGCCGATTAGTTCATCTGATTCTGCCCTCAACAAACCAAAAAAAACATGCGCTTTGAAACTTCGAATGTCCTACATTGACAATATGCTTCGCTGCATGCGCTGTGTTTCAACACCATCTAACAGTTGGGGGTTCCCACGGTTCCCGAAATACCCTCTGGTAAGCTAACATGGCAATAGAAAATGGACCTTTTGAAGGTGTACTTCCCTATTGAACATGGGGATTTTCCAGCCAGCTATGTTAGTTTACCAAAGGGGGCCCCACCCAACCTGCGATACCACTTCAAAGCTGCATTTACCATGTGCTTCTCTTCTGCTGCTCTGGTGGAACTCAAGGCAAAGGTTTCGGCCAAACCGAACCTTGCCGAGATTAAAAAAAAAAGATGAGTGGGGAGTGTTGTTGGTTGATTTTTTTCATAAGGAAAATGGCGACCCCTTTCAAATGGGGGCCCCTTAATGATCAACCCCATGTACATCTTGTATAGTGGGTATTTATTGGGTACATCACCTTTTAAAGGGCTCCTTGGGGGGTTAAACAGCTAGGGTACCATCCCAAGGGTACCACCCATTTTCCCTAATTATGATTCTTATGACACTTCTCTGATCCCTACCAGGTCTGGCTTTTTTTGGTGTTTTCCTATCGAAAGTCAGTGGCGTTCTACCTCTTGCAGATGATCTTTCTCTTTTTTTTGTCTATGAGAAAAAGGTCATATGGAATAAAAAAATCAACAAATATAAGAAGCAGACTTGGCAAATAGCTTTTTCGAATTTGAAATTTGCAAAATTTATCAAAATTTACCCCTCTCCCCCCCCCCCGAAAACTAAGATATGACAATGGAAAACCAATCATTTGAAGATATATCCTTTTGAAAAAATGGGAATGTTTCATTGCTCATGTTATTTTTGAGTTCCCCCAACTCAAAAGCGAGAACACAAATTCCTCCCTTGGGGAATTTATTGCTCTTAAAAAGCTCAGGGTGCCCAACCACTACAGCTACGCAAACACGCAATACAGCTGTAAGCCACACATAAAAAGTTGGCACCATGTTTCATTAATACGGTTGATGGAAAAAAATCCGGCGAACCAGTTGAGGTTGGTAGTTTATCCCATTATTTACTACGGGTTTTATACATCCAAACAGTGGTTGTTTGGGATTTCTGAACCATCAACAGTATGTTTGTTGGGTCATCCTATTTATGTTTCTTGGGCCCTTGATATATAGGTATTTGTGATCTCTGGGGCGGCTAGGAAGTAGATCCAAGCCAACTACCATGGATGGAATCGTTTTGCGTTCAGGTAACATGGCGCTAGCTTCTCCTTGTAACGCAGCTTCCCAAAGCAGATTCAAACCTGGGCCCCGGGTTGGATGATGTGAAAAGTTTCGGAAAGTTGGATTTTCCGACCCAAATTATTTGAAGTCTGCAATTATAACGGGCCTAATTAAGTCACCAAGATTAATTACAGACCTTTGGCATTCAATTTTTGCTTGATCTCGAGACACACACCAAAAAAAACAATAGATACTACAGTATAGTTACAAAATGATGGATATTCAGAAAAAAAAACAAAGACTTCAATTAATGCTCTGCCAAAATCGGTGGATTTCACCTCCCGCCGCACTGAAAATTGCGTGCTATCTTGGTTGGGTGGCCGATTGTGGTTCACCAGTGAGAAAAAAACACACAGTCAAGGAACCCTTCCTTTGATCCTTCTTCACACCATCGCCCGTCAAATACAGAAAGCCCAATCGCGTCGCCTGAACGGGGTGAAACAACCGTGTTTTTCAGGCGACAAGAAGGCTTTTGGAGCAAAATCTGGTGAATTTTACTGGGGAACAGCGGGTAATGAGGCTGGAAGTACCATCCTATAACGTACATATAGATCAGCCAGCCATATGTGTTGCTTGTTTCGTGGCTCAGTTGATATGAGAGAAATAATGTGAAACGTTCGAACCATCCCACCAGCTTCGCTGAATAAATCGTCCATCAGCCGCAGCCCTGACTGTTGCAAAAAAATATATATGGTTTGAAGGTGAGCTGAGTCCAAATGATTTTTGGGAACGCTCAAAGTTGGGCCAAATGTCTATATAGATATTAAGACTGGGTCCATTTTGGGGGTCCAACTACTTTTGAAATCATGGCTTTTGGGTCCCGTTCAATTACAAGAAAAAATAAACAGAATCACAAAACGCACATTGATCCCCAACCCTGCCCAAAATCTGCGGATAAGAAACTGTAGCAAGGTTTCTTTCCACAAGAAAAGAGACTTTAGTAAGAAATAGTCAGAAGTTTAAGCACAAATAAAACACTTTTATATGACAAACGTATGAAAAAACTATACAGTAAGACGCGAGAACAATACAACTTTTTTGATCCAAGCGACCGCCACTGGCTCCCCACTTTTTGCAGCTCGTCGATACCAACGAATTGCTTCCTGCTGCTGCTGCACCGCTTGCTGCTTCTCTTGTGCACGTAGCGATTGTGCTGCCAAGTGCATCCTCAGGGCGAACTTACTCTGACACATCTGTCAAACATCCCTTTTTTGTAGGGAGATCTGAGATGGTCATCACATCCCAAAAACAGTCATCCTTGGAATGTTGTTTTTGATAATTGATCTACTTATATACATGAAGTGATGCTGAACAATCTTTAGTAATGTATATAAAGATTCCATATCAGAGGTATATCCGTAAGAATTTCTATAGTAATTAGTAATTGAATATAACTTATCTGATGTTTCAACAGAAAAAAGAACAAATAAGAATTGCCAACATTCACAAGGGGATTGGACCAAGCTGCTGTGCGTTACTCTTGGGTCTTGAAGGTGGCAGCGCATTGCTACAGGGGTCATTACCCTCCAAGAATCTAACATATCCCACCTGGGGAAAGGGAAAATCATGTTCAAAAGTGCCTTTTTGGTGGGATATGTTAGTTCCCAAAGAGGTTTGTTTATATTACCAACCTAAACCATGCATTACTACAAGGGAAATCCCTCAAAAATTACCATAGACATGCATTGTTTGATACCCCCCCAAAATGGGTAACTTAATGGCACCTGTTGCTATCACTTCTGGTTTTGAAAAAAGAAAATCTCTTAAGTTTTGGTAGATGTTGGGATCATGAACATCCCATTGAATTCCTGTAGCTTTCAGGCTTAACACCCCCATCCCAATTGGTTACCCTGAACATTAACGAATTGATACCCAAAATGGCCACAATTGAAAGGAGATACACTAAAAAGAAAGCATCATTTTGGATATCCATGTTAAATTCCCAGGGTGCAAGTTATGATGTAACTTAGTTTTCATGTTCAAGTTACACGGCAATATATATCCGTTTCTTGTTTCAACCTTGATACCAGATTTTTGCTGAATTTGCAGTGAAATGACGTTATTCCACCACCACCACCAACAACTCCACCAACAAACTCCGTCCACCACCAAACTCCACCAAAACTTCTTCTAATTTCCCCAGGTCTTCCAAGTCACATCTCGATTCCCAACTTCGTTTGGGCAACAACATGACCAAGCTTTGCAGCTTCTTCTCGATGTCGCTTCGTTCTGCTGAGCCATTCCGGGCATGTTTCGCAGACATTTCGTGCATGGCTCTCGCACTGCTTCTTCACGGGGGTCCCATTCGGAGGGATGGAAAATTTCCGTAGTTCCAAAAGAACTGCAGGAAGATCCACTTCATGCCTTTGGTGTTAACTTGTTAAGTTGGTGTTTTAATGTTGGGGTTTTGTTGGGGGAAAGAATAATTCATGACAAAATTGTGTTGTTGGGGATTTGAGTCGATGTCTTAAGGTATCATCTTTATACATGACGTTTTGGGGTAAGCCTTGGGAATCTTCATTCAATGCCATGGTGAAGGGAATGGCTCACGTTGAATCCTTGAAAAAACCTTCAGCTTTACTAAAGTTGTCCTCCGATCCATGTGTCCTCCGTTTCAATCCACCATCAAATGGCATGAATCCAAGACAATTACAACACACCCCTGGAGCACACCCCAGGCAATCCCCTACCCAACTATGAAAGGATTCCCTTTACAGCCTATTGGTAAAGGTTTAGGGGTGTGTTCCAAAGGTGTGTTGAAACAACCTTAGAATGAAACGAAGAAAAAATCGTGCACCACTCACAGTCTTCCTAAAATACCCGAAATCATTCTTAGAAGCTGATAAATATTGTCAAGGAAAATAAGCCACTCGTAGTTCTGTTGATGGAAAAAAAATCCTGCACCACTCAGGGTGCACGAAATACAGTAATACATGATGCATTTTCCCATAGGAATATTCCCCAAAAAAAAAGTCATGAATCAACATACTACACATAATCATGTTTACGCTACAAACAAAGAAAATAAAAAACACATCCCAAACATTTCAGGGTTTCCCCGGTTCCGGTCACTAGTGATATTCATTCATGAAACAACGACCTTCAAGAATCAAAACAACTGCGACAAGTCACCGCAAAGTTTCAGGAATTGTCACATTCCAACCTTAGCATTTATGAGATCAAGAGGATCATCCGTGGTATCTTACAGATTTGAAGCTTCACCGTCGAAAAACAGACCCTTCAATACCGAATTCAATATGTTCATATGTTTTTTTAATGAATAGAGGTTTAAACAAAAACCATGGAATAAAACAACCACGTGTTATCTTTTTAAGGCAATCTGTTTTGATTTGTGTTGGGCAACTGTTTGCACTACCATACAACTTCTCACAAATCAACCTTGGAAACATCAGATCATTGGAGATTGAGATCCATTTGGTCGAGGTACCGGATATCTATTTTCCTAGATATCCAATCATGTCAGAGTATGATGATTTCTTGGAGTGTCCAATCACATCCGCTGGTAGTATGTTTTCCATGCTCTTCTAAAGGTCAGCCAGGATTTCGTACCCTTACATCCATTTGGTAGGATTAAACGCTTAAGTTGCTAGTAGATTGTCACGATTCTCAACAGTTTTAGGTAGAATAGATGGGATTCAAAAAAAGATTCTTGCCATCCTTTGTACGTGACTGTCTTAGAGGTCTGCAAGAAATCCTTTCCCATCCCCTCACCTCACATTGAGCCCCATCCCCAACAGGTTGAAGCCCATCATTTTTCTGCAAGAAAACACAAGAATCCAACAGATTTTGACTTCAAGAGATGCTGAGATTTTGTTTAAGAAAGTCAGAAACAGGAGAAACAAAAAACAGTTGGACTTCAACCCCCCCCTCCAAATCTCAATGATTTCTAATCAAAGCAATTCCCTTGTTTGGGGGGTGCAGTGATTTCTTCAATCATAGATTTCAACTTTCACTGATGCAACATAACTTCAAAGATTGCACACGAAAAAAAAAACAAGGTTTCTTGGCAAGGTTCCCTCAGTCTGACAAAGCATCACCATTAAGTATACAGGACATGCTCCACAATCCACACCACACTCTCATGGTTTCGAACTTACTCGGCCCAAAGTCGAGCTTTTCGCGAGCCAAGAAACCCTTGATACAACAGTCACGGATTGTCACCTCCAACATCTCCCAAGTGACGCCCAACCAGGCGACACCATTGGAAGTAATCAGTTTTGGCAATTCCTGGAGACTGAAAATTTGATGGATACTCTCCCTGAAACTAAGATAGACCCTTCAAATGGATGGTTGGAATACTACTTTGCGATTGGGGAAGTCTATTTTCAGGAAATATGTTTGTTTCGAGGATGAGGATTGTTGTTACAGTACATCCAATTAGGGGATGGATTTTTCTTGGATTGTTTGCTCGAATTCTTCACGTTTAGAGTGAAACCAGCTGGATCTGTTTGAAACTCTCAAAAGTGCGTGTTGGTTTGGAGTGTAAAGCCTCTTCAACACCTTAGAAATTTTGTTTGAAGACTTCTAGTTGTCGGTGATGGAAATTATGGAGCGGATATGTCTTCAACAAAAATTTGCTCCAATGATTCCAGTGAGTTCAATAATGAGATTTTTGCATATATTTGTCATATCAAACAGGATTTCTTTCAATAGCAGGATTTCTTAGCCCACCTTTCTTAGTAGGGGAAATAGATTATCAGTTCTCGTCATTGCTTTTTCCCTCCCAGATCAACAGTTTTGATAGCCGCTTTTTCATCTGCAGGTCACTTCCCTGCAAGAAAAACTGCGGTGACTTACGAAGAAAAACCTTTACTACATCAGGGTACTGTTGATGGTGCAGAAATCCTGCACCAGTTGAGGTAGGTAGTTTATCCCATTCTTCACAGGGTTTTATACATCCCAGGTGGTTTTCTCGCCGGATTTCTGAACCATCAACATCCACCACCAAGAAAGCTAAGGAAAACATATCCCACGCTGTGAAATCCTGGCTGGTTCACCCTATGATAGACGGGTAGTCCACTCCCGGGTTTCTGTTTCAACCTAGCACAACAATAGTATTGCCAGGATTCTCTTGAACCCAAATGGGTTCTAGTGTTCAAAAATAAACATCCGGGATTTATCATCAATTTAATGATATTCCCAACAATTATCCAAATCTGTTGATACATCCATTCTACTTCCAAAAATATCAAATCACCACAAACACACACGGTTGTTTCTTCCATGGCTTTTTGTTCCTTTAATGTGCCTTCCCAAGTTTCCTCACAAAAACGCTGCAAGTAATATTCTTGACCTTGTTCCGGAGGGGCTGCCAAGGCCATCTCCGGGCTGCCACGGCCGGCAAGGGAAGCCGGAGTCTCGGTCACGCCGTTGGTGGCCACTTGGGGCGGATAGCAAAAGATGGCTTCCAACCGACGACCTGAGGCGAGTTGCCGCAAGTTGCAGGTGCTTGGCATTCCAAACCGCAGGAAAAAAACACCCGAGTCGACGTTGAAGCCAAACTCTAGTCAAGCCGATGTTTTTTTTTTCGCAGACAGCAAACAAATATGTTTTGAATATCCCATGGTTGGTTGAGAAAAGTGGATGCATCTGTTGAGGGTGGATAAATTTACTCAAAAACCATCCCCACCCCTCCAAAGAAACACAAAGAAATCCAACCAACCAACCCCCAACAACCAATCAACCCCCCAAGGACCCTGCGAAGTTTCATGCGAAAACCCGCCAAAAAACGCACCGCAAAAAGCCACCACGGTTTACCGTTTACGACGCACAGCACCTTCCAAGGGTTCGAAGAAATCGCCCAACAACGTCTCCACCATGAGGTGGTTTGTCTCAAAAGTCTTTTGTGCTTCCGTCAGCGCTACGGAGGAGACGTCCGTGAAGACCTGTCGTGGTTTTCGGTGAAAGAAACCTAACCTAACAAAAGTGAAATATCATAACGTAGAGAAACCTGGTTTTGAAAAGGGTGGGGTGAGATTATGAAATGATTATGATTCCCTTCTGATGATTGAGTTGGATATTCACAGCAGTATGTGTGCAATATACTTATAATTCATATATTGTAGATGATATGCTACATGCAAATGGGTCAATTCTAAATCAACAACTCATTGAATCAAGATCAGTTTTAGGACACTGCTATACCCCAACAACGGAAAAACATATTGTTATGACATCTTCTCCAACTGATTCCCCCAAAACGCTTCAGCTGATCCAAACGAAAATTCCTATAGCTGATAAGAACTGAACCGAGACACCACGTGTGTTGAAGGCATTGCAGCTTTTACCTTTTCAGGGTCGTGGACCCATGAGGATGGGGGCATCATGGGTTGAGATTTGAAAAAGGGTGAATTTGAATAGAAACAAAGTTGTAGAATGTGTAGAATATAGGTATACATACAGCATATAGTGAACCTTTTTTAATGTAGTGCGTCTAAATTAAAATATGTGCATGTAAATATATACCGCTCCCTCAGCCATGATTATAAACCACTTGTGGGAGAAAAATGGCTACCAGGCCCAACTGATCTCATGTAAGTAGGAATGTTGTTATGTTGTCATTGCCCTTCCTCCCACAATCATGGAAGTGAAAAATGGCACCCTCCAATACTAGGTACCTTTCAAACATAAACATTTTCCACTTTCATGATTGTGGTAGAAAGAGTAAGAAGTCTTTTAATCACATTCTCAGTGGGTCCTAAGACCTTCTCGGAGCCTTCTCCGGTGACTAGATCCCTATGGCATACCTTATGGATACAGAATCCTCTTGTAGTTGGTAGAAAGTACTGATTGATAGGGAACTCCCTTGCCAACATATTAGGCATCATATGCTATTACACGGCTTCGATCAAACTTTGCTAGAATCTTCCCTTTCCGAAAATTCAACCGAATTTGGGTCTATATGATCAACTCCAAAAGATGACCGGAGGAGAAGCCTCCTGAATCAACTACCAAAATGTTGTAGACATGATGCTTTGGAACAAGTGATCTCTTCAAAGTCATGCAATTTGATAAGTGTCTCATTGTCTTGGTACGTATACTCCCGGAAATTAACATGGAGCCTCAAAACTGGTGGTTTGTGGATGTTCCATGTTAGCTTTAGGGAGGGTACCCTCTGGTAAACTAACATAGCCATGGAAAACCACCATTTTGAATAGGAGATACATCTTCAAACGTTGGTTTCCCATTGCAATGTTAGTGTACCGGAGTGTAGCTTAAAATTCACGGTTGAACCCTCTGGTAGAGTTAAACGGCAATGACAGCTTGCTCTCTGTAAGCATGAAAGCCACCACAGAAGGCCAGCATGCCAATGTAAGAGGAGGGAATGCCAGTATGCCGGCACCACCACCACCACCAGCAACAACAACAACACACCCACCACCACACCGTCCACAGCACTCAAAAGCCACTAAAAGAGATGTCAAATATTGTATAGATACTGATGTATACCGAAGCAATTAACAAAGAATCCAAAAAAACAACGACTTTTGATCCCAAACCAAAACCCACCCAAAAAATTCTCCGTCAGAAGACCAAAGTTGAGAGCCATCCTGAACCACCGCCCAAATCAACGAAACTCTGGGACCCAGTGGAGGAACTCAAGTGCTGAATGATGCGCCTCAGCTGATTGAAGTCTTGGCAGCTTCCTGTTGATGGTTCAGAGATCCGGCGAGAAAACCACCTGGGATGTGCCAAACAACCACCTGGGATGTATCCCAAACCCTGTAGATAATGGGATAAACTACATATCAACTGGATGGTGCAAAAACCTTGTAAATAATGGGATAAACCACCAACCTCAACTGGTGCAGGGGTTTCAGCCATCAACAGTATTTGGCTGTTGAATCCATGTGGGTTGGATCACTGGAGGTGACACCTATGAGAAAAATACGAAAGAATTTCTTTGTTGAAAATTTGAGGTTCAAAAAACCTACTGTAATCAAGACAAGGATTCATTTGAGTTTTTCAAGGTAACGGGTAGCCTTGCCTCTATGAATCAGCTCAGGGTCCTGAACGGTAAAGCTGTCTGCCAAGGAGCTCCGCCCATCGCAAGTAGCCAACATAGCGAAACCAATCATAGACCTTGTCAGTGTGTACCTGTATCAAGGCCCGGGATGATTTTTTCATAGGCTGAAGTTCAAAACTCACTGCGGAAAACCAGAAAAAATATCGAAATCTAGTTGGTGGTTTCAAGCCGGTTTGAAAATAATATGTATATATATATATATAGTATTACTGAGGTCAAATTCGATTATCTTTGCAGGGTTCGGGGTGAAAATTCCGAAAATATTTGAGTTGCCACCACCTAGAAATGAATGATGTGTCAAGACTGCAAAGGATTTGGGAGGCAAAGTTGCTTAGGTATTTGGCATTTGGCATCAGCTGGGTTGTTTTGTTGCTTGGGTAAAGGCTTCCCAAACTCTATAGGGAAGACAGCTCACAGAATCACCCAAGATGATTCGTAAAAAAATGGGCATCTGCTTAAGGTGTGGTTATGAACTTTTTTGTAGCTCCTGGAATAGGCTTTGCATTCAAGAAAACTATTGATGCTGGAATTTCTCCAACAATTGGTTTTTTTTTCCCTCTCAATGCCAAGTTTGAGCACCCCAAACCTTGGAAAAAAAGTGACCAAAGTGACCAGACATGAACGCGAAGACAACCGACAACCGTCTTTTTGGCGCGTCTGGGGCGTCTATTAAACAACATGGTTTTTTCATGGCAGGGGGAGCAACAAAAAATGGGATAAAAATGGATAAAAATTTCACAGCGATACTTACCAAAAGTGTTTGTCCAATATTTGTCCGACCGTGGTCTTTACTGGCCGCAGACCCAACTATATACAAATCGCACAACTTCAAATTGCACGTTGAAAGCCCCTGTCTTCGTACTCTGTAGGTCATTTTGAGCAGAGATATCTGATATATCCCGTCATGCTGCATCATGCTGCAGAAATCGGACATTTTCAGAGTGTCCATGCTGAGCTGCAATGTAAAGAGGTGTCATTCCCGCATCTGTGGTGCCTTGGTCTTTGTTGGCACCCGACTCAACTAGCAATCGGAGGACTTCAAGGTGCCCCTGCTGAGCTGCAATGTGAAGAGGCATCATTCCATAATTTGTCGTGTCTTGGTCTTTGTTGGCACCGGACTCAACTAGCAATCGGACAACTTCAAGGTGCCCCTGTTCAGCTGCAATGTAAAGAGGTGTCATTCCCGCATCTGTGGTGCCTTGGTCTTTGTTGGCACCCGACTCAACTAGCAATCGGAGGACTTCAAGGTGCCCGTAATAAGCTGCAATGTGAAGAGGTTGGCCTTTGTCCTTGTCTGCTCCTGCTTCAAGTAGTAGAAATGCACATTTGAGACTTCCACTCGAGGCTGCCGCAAACAAGGGCGTCTCTGCATTTGCATGTTCAAAATTGGGACTTCGTGGCTGGTTCAACTGCTGCTCAAGCACTGAGTCATTATTTTCGTAACATGCCACCATGATTTCGCGATCTTGTTCCATATCAGGAGGCAGAAACTTCATTTTCACAAGCTTTACAACTCCTAGTGTCAAGGTCTGATCATCATGCAATGGGCAATTGTCGCAATTGTCTTGGAGGAGCCGTAGTCGGAATCGTGGAATGCCAGTCCACTGTGCCAAGCGCTGCTTTAATGCCTTTACCGAGGCATCTGCTAACTCCTCTTGTTCAAAAACAGCAATCGATTCACCAGTCATTGCAGAAACCACTTCGTATACATTTGGGACTGACATCAAAAAGAATATCACACGTCAATCATCAAAGCCGGTGAAATATCCAAAAAAAAATGGCTGCTGAAATTTTGGCACCTACCTGCACCAAAATCCAGGTGAAACATGGCGAAACAACCTTATGATCAAACAAACTAATTAATGGTCCGATCGTGGGGTTTAGCTGGTTGGTGGTTTCAATCCAGCTGAAAATATGCACGTCAAATTGGATCATTTCCCCAAGGTTCGGGGTGAAAATAACAGGTCTTTGAAACCACCACCTAGTCAGATGTTTGTTTTTGAATCTTACCCTCCCTGAAACTCAGTAAGTAACATCATAGCACCCTGAAACACTGGGGTTGGTTCAGATGATCCTTTCCTTTTGGAAATACAGAACCTGGCAGGTGCTATGTCTGTCTGTTAGTGTCAGGGAGGGTATGATTTTACAACACTTCACCCATTGAAACGTTCCAACGAAAAATTGATGAAACTCTTGAGACTTTAAAAGTTCCTATAAAAACAGGCTGACCCATGCCCAAAAAATCGATGGATGATTCCCGAAATCCCTGTTACCATCTTAGGATGCTACGAAACCTCACTTTGGATATCAGGAAATGTCCTACATTTCATTCCATCCAAACGATATGTTGAACACATTTCTTGTCCATCAACCCTGTCATAACATCATGGTTCAGTGAAAAATCCTTCCTCCTGTAGGTTTTTGTTGGGTCGTTTTCCACTGGACATTGGGAGATTCATCAGGGTGAACTCTCGTGTTTTGACCACCGACTTTTTGGACCGCTCATATTGGACAAGGTTTCTCACAATTCCACCAGTAAATCCCTGATTTTCCATGCTAAGAGAAGAAAGCTGCACCCTGAAAGCTCACTTCTTCTGAAAGCTTCCACTGTTTTAGTTTTCTGAACATTAGATTGTTCTATCAAAAGAAGCGTTCACTCGAAAACGCCAAATACCTTGCTCTGCTGATAAACTAACATCAATATATACATCCTGTACTGAAAATTCATTCACATGGGAAAAAACTCCACGCCTATATGAATCTATCCGCTACATGGGCCCCATGGGCCTTCATCTGCAGACGTTGATTAATGCCAAGATGTGAAGCATCCAAGCTACACCATACATGGTACCTCAATGACACAGAAATTACTTCCGAAAAAAGAAAACATCGATGTTTCGGAAACTTTAAAACCGGATTTGTTTTTTTCACCCTGGGATGAATTCGTGAAAATCTATATATGATCTATAGAAATAGTGTTGTTACATATCATAATGTTGCTTATTATGACATGTTCTTTTCCGGTGGGCATTGTTGTCACATTGGGTTTAATGTTAGATGAATGTCCTTCTGTTTGAGCTGGTTGTCCCTGCACGACGCTGGTTAACTACTGGGGGGGGGGGCAAGTTGGCAATTAAGAAGCAACATGATGAGAGTTTCATGTATCTCTAACTGGTGCAGTTTGTCTTGTCAATGGGTAGGGTAGCACTCTAAGGATATACCTTCCCGAAGTTTAACATAGCCCCTGAAAAGTTACCTTCCCAATAGGAAAGTAGTCTTCCAACCACCATTTTTCAGGGGCTATGTTAAACTTCGAGGGGGTAAAATAATCATCAATTTTCATTTCTTTCTGCTCTAGCTTGGTTGGTGACATCTGAAAACAGGGAGAAAAAGGCAAAAGGGAATACAGTCGGTGAGGACGAATTTCTGCTACATTATTCTTTTCCGCAAGAAGAAACACAATTTGGTTTGTACATCTGACCGGTGAAAGAAAGTAGAAGGGAATCTATAATAATCTATATATATATATATAATTGGCTGTGCTTGTAAATCGTTCAGAGCCACGTCAAGTAAAATCACCCAAAAATTCACCAAAACGAATCACCAAATTCCTCAAGTACATTTAAAAAAAAAACGTCCGGAACTTTTCAACCAACACTGTGGGAAGATGGAAAACTCCGAAGAAAAGAGTTGTCACAATTTGTCAAACTCCCCCGAAGAACAACCGGCTGGAAGCTGAAAATGACCCAACTAAAAAGGAAAACCATCTACTGTAAATAACCAAAGACCTCCATGTTTGGGTTCAAAATCTAAATTTTCAGGGCTGTAAATTGTACCTTTCGACTTCCCCCCTCACAAAAAAAATTCACCTTGTTCAATAAACTGGGGCAAACCACCCAACGGGAACTCAATTCATCACCAACAGTTTATATGGAACAAAATGGCTTAACTTTCCTGCAGTTGATTTTTCACCAACCATGAGATTCATGGGAAAAATTGGATCCAAACTGTGCTGAAAATATTTGGTTTCAATGAAGTTCAACCCTTCCCTTTTTGTACAGCACCACCTTAGACAAACCTTTAACGGAAAATTTCCAGACCAGTGGCGCATTCTCTAAGGTCGCCTCCTCTCTCAGCCACACTTCTTGCACTTTGCTCATTTGAGACCAGGGACCCAACACCTGAAGGAGTTTCACTTTTGTGGTTTGTTTGGAGTGGTTTTACGATCAATTGGGAGGAACATGTCAAAGACCATTTCTGTCTCTTTCAAAAGGATGCCAAAAAAAACTTGGAAGCTTCAAGTCCTTGATCTCTCAAGGAAAATGATGTTCCAAACCTCCATGATTGTTAGTTCCATGTTAATCTTCAGGGGGTGTAATCCAAAAAATCAAAAAAAAACTGTCACCTCAAGAAGTTCCCAAAAAGGCACCTTCTCCACTGAGAAGTTCAAGCTGCTGCGTGTTACGGTAGCCTCACCTTGGAAATATTTCGTCCTTTGCAAAGCTTTCCCTGGCACATCCACATCCTCACGGGGGCAGTGTCCAAGGCTGACCAGAGATCCACTCCCACGTATGAAACTACAGGGTCATGTCTAGGAAGTCTTGAAGTTTTTGAGATCCAAACTAAACTTCCCCCAATTTGTATCAAGAAATAACCTGACATGAAGGTTTCCAATCAGTGTTGTAGCTATGGGCAACCTGAAAAAATAGTGACCCCTAGCCTCCACGGATGCCCTCTCATCGTTTCCCTCACCCAAACTACCTATGAGTACCACATGTGGTAGTTTAACATCACTAGCTGGAACAATCTTGCATTCTCTACATGAATGTACACACAAATGCCACCAAATTGTTGTGCATCTTCCACCTTGTTGCCATTGTTTCGTTCTGGAAGTTAGCCGCCAGCCCCATTAAAAAATAACACTGACTACTTTATCATCCCACTCCACCCCAACACTCCGTCCGTTTGTACCTCAGATTTCAGCTCCAATGCAGCGATATAGTGCTGTAACTTCAAGTGATTACCCAATTTCACATCGAGAGCCTTGACGCGCAAAATGGATGTCTTGAGATGCTTCTGTTAATGGTTGGTGCTTTTTGTTATGGGGCCCCTATAAATGGCCGAAAATAAATGGGTTTGCCTGGGGTTATTAATCCTACTTATGGGGGAAAGTTGTGTGTGTTTTGTCCAAAGGTAGCTTGCAGGGAACGATCACATATCCCAGCAAACGGGAACAGGTGGAAAAGACATCATCTTCAAAAAGGTGCCGGGAATATGTGATCGTTTCCAGGGAGGTACTTGGTACTTGGTGGCGGTGCTTTTTCAAGACATGAGAGTCGTCCTATGCGGAGAGTGGAAAAATCGACGTTCAAAAAGTTGTGTTGTGGGCTGCATGTTTGATTCAAATCAAGTTTCCCTCTTAAAACATGCTGATCACCGATCATAGTGAAGGTGCTGCTGCTGCATGAAATCTAGGGAAGCAAACAGAGTATTGATAGTATTATCACAATCTAAATGCCATTTGTTTAATGTCTTTTCAAAGTATACACTGAATTTTACACATGTACTCAGATTATTCCCATATTCGCAACTTTTAAGTACCCCAACACCCCCAAATTGGGAAACCTTCAAGACCTCAGGAAAAAAAAACTCCCCAACGAAACCCACGGTGATGGTTCAGAAATCCAACAGTTTCACAGTGTTTTCCCTTTTAAAAGAAAGGTGGAGAAAAATGTCGTCATTTGAAATTGGAGGTGATGTTTTTTGAAAATCTCTTTAAAACAATAGCTGACAAAAGAATACAAAAGCAACAATAAAAAACACGTAATTTGCAAACTCTTGGTCAATAGGTATTCCATTATTTTGCACGGGCCCGTTTTGTTTTCGAAACATATCCACCAGGTGGTCCCTGATCTCATCGACAGTTCCCCCTCCCAATGTTTACGCCCAAGTAGCAGTACAGAATGTGGCCACAGATTGAACGAAGGGTGTCCTTTCAATGGAATGGACAGTGGGACACCATTTCTTTGAAGATCTCCACGTCTTCCAGGAAAGTGAGCTCTCCAATCTCCAAAAGTAAAATACACAAACATCGCCATTGATTCTGCTGGATTTTGTTATGTGCCATTCACCGTTTAAAAAAAAAACACATCGAATGTTGCCATTAGGTGACCTACCAAACAATCCTATAGATGAATTCCTTTTTCATTGTGTTTTTTTTCAAATATCTAGAGTCTCACACTGTCTGGCAATGGTTGGTCTTCCATTTGGGAAAAAAGATGCTAATCTAATATGCATAATCACAAGTCAGCTTGTCAATCCAACAGCATGAGCACGGGCGTCTCAACAAACAACACCAACATCACCTTTTATCCCCTCCCTGAAATAGGACATTATCCCAAAAGGAAACGAGTCTTCCAACCATCCATTTTCAGGTGCGAGCCTACAAAACTATCCCTTGAAACAAACCATCCCTTTGAAACCAACCGAACCATTTCCCACACGATTTTTTGGAGTTTACTCCCCGGTTTCTCTCCCTGAAATGTTTCCATGGACTTTTTTGTCCCATCAAAAAATTCTCCCAAAACTCGACTCGCTGCCAAAAGTCGTTGGATAAAGATTCCATTGAGCTCCAGTTACTCCTTGGGATGGTAGGATGAACTTTGTAACATGATTTCATGGCACAATTCCCCGAGCTCACGAAACGGCTTTTTGGGGCCCCAAAATGATGGGCCGAAAGGAAAAGGTGGATCTCTGGCTTCAAATATGGCCATCTGCGATATCTATGTTAGATTATCGAGCCACTTTTTTGATGGATAAATGCTAAAAACATTCAAATTGTTTTTCGCAATCACTAGTGGAATAGGAGTGGTCATAGTAGTGACCAGAAGAGTACACCGAAAGAGCCGTATTCTTGACGCATTGCCCTACTAGTTCATTATAATGGAAACATAAACCCTAACAACAGTCCCTTTCGCGTAAATGTGTTCTTCCCGTGAAGGTTTTGGGTTCTTTTGCATCATGAAACCCAATGTCCCGAAGCAGTTCCATGAATTCCATCATGAACTCTCATCCAAAAAAGATCATCCAGCTTCCTCTTGAAGTGACCGTTTTTGATTCCCAATAAACCAAGGTCACCTAACTAGCCGTATTTAAAAGGTTACTTCATCAAGTTCCAAACGAGGTCACGACTTGAAGAACCTGGATTGGATTTTATCAAAAATTACATATTTTGCCAGGTGGTTTTGTTCGTTTTTTAGGGATCTCAATCACCAATCATTAGAGTCGTTGGGGAAAATCATGTCACCAAGAGACCTTGGATAGCTGCGATTCCCAGCAGCCTGTGGAGGTTGGGGCCCCGCATCCAGGGGAAAATTCCATACTTGGAGGATCATCCCATGGCTTGCAAGTAGTTAATAACCATGGTTAGGTGTACTCCCCTAAGGATGGGTTTCATCTAGTTTTTAAGTGGATTGGTTGTTCCCTTAAAAAAAAAACACGTATCGTAAGTGGAGGGGCCCATCCTCCAAGTAGGTGAGTCATGAAGCGATTCAGCGAGCCCTTGAACCCCAAGGCCAACCATGAAAATAAGCCATGCTTGGCTATCAATTGGATGATGTTTCCAAATCTTTACAATAGGAAATGGTTGGAAATCACCAAAACATCCATTTTGAACTAGTTGGCTCTGGGGTTCCAGATACATGTCACCGAGTAGTATACCATGAAAGGTAATAAACTGCAGAAATCCCTTCTTCATCCTTCTTCATCCTTCTTCCACCATGTTGAATCACAAAAACACTGGCTGCCTCCATCGCCAGCAATCCATCGACCAAACCAGCACCATTCCACCATGGCTGTAAAACGGTCAAATGGTCGTACTAGTTGGTGGTTTCAACCCATTTGAACAATACAAGTACTAGTCAAATTGGATCATATCCCCAAGGTTTGGGGTGAAAATTCAAAAACATATTTGAGTTGCCACCACCTAGTTTCGGTTTGAACTGATTTTTCAGTGGCCAACTTAGAAATCTCTTAGTTGGCTGTTGCTGGCAACCAATCTGTTCACGGTAAATCCGTGAATCCAAAACTATGCTCTGGTCAAATGGCATTCCGTTCCGAGGTGAATCGTCTCAAAGAAACGATTGGTGATTGGAGGCAAGGTGGATGTTGTTGTTGTTGTTGTTGTTGTTGTTGTTGTTGTTGTTGTTGTTGTTGTTGTTGTTGTTGTTGTTGTTGTTGTTGTTGTTGTTGTTGTTGCTGGTGTTGTTGTTGTTGTTGTTGTTGTTGTTGTTGTTGTTGTTGTTGTTGTTGTTGTTGTTGTTGTTGTTGCTGGTGGTGGTGGTGGTGGTGGTGGTGTTGTTGTTGTTGGAAAAAATGTCGGAAAAACCCAAGAATCCAAACACTTTGGTAAAAAAGCGAACTGGGACATGGCTCGATTCGGGTGGTTTTTTCTTAGCTCGTTGAGACATGGAGGACGGAAACTACCCCATGGTTTCATGGTTTCGGGTCCATCACCTGAAGCATGAGAATTGAGTCGTCCGACTTCACTGAATTTTCCATTCGGGAATACCGGAATACAACGAAGACATGGCGGATCATCACCTGAGAACGAAATTGTTTCTTGGAAGAGGGACCCTGGAAAATGAAAGGAAACAAAAATATTGGAGATACAGCCATTTTTTCCACTGAACCATGATTATCGTATGGTATGGTATGGTATTATGGGAGGAAGGCTATAACCAAAAAAATGTCCTCTCCTAATTCACCGCCTCTTCTGGCCAATTGGACACTTCCTTTCGTCCTCAGTGGTGACAAAAACCCAACGCCAAATCATCAAACTTCACAGCTGGGGGGCCTTCAGTTTAAGTGTCTGCAAAGAAACATTAAAGAAATCTCAACAAAAAACAGCACACTTGTTTGTTCTGGGTATTGTTGATAGGATTCTTATATAAGGGATGCTGATATGATTTTGGTAGAAGATTCTGGTTTGGTTATTTATATGATTTGGATTAGAACTCACAAGTCGAATCAAACTGAAAAGTGGAGGGTGATTCAATTCCACTTGCATAATCAGGTGCATTTCGTACCTACCAGTGATTTAACATCACTCTTCACGAATCGTCCGAAGTACACCACGAAGGGTCGGTCTGGATAATTTACATTAAAGCAAATGTCTTTCAAATTCCAACCCATGTTCTTGGAGGATGAACTCTGGATTACTTCACCACCTGCCCAGCTTTTTGCGGAGTTAAAAGCAGTTTACCCAACCAAAACTTTGCTCCCTGAAACCGGGGAGCGTTGTTTGGAAAAACTTCCCCGCCCGAAACGGTCCTTCCGAGCCGCCATTGGTGATGGTCGCCATTGCATCTTCCAAGTCCTTGTCCTGAAAACAGCAACAGAAAGAGAGAGGTTACGGTTTTCAAGAAGATGTAACCCCCCCACCCCCCAACTAAAATTCAGATGACCCCAAAAGAAGGGACTATATAAAAGGAAAATACAGTATATCTTCCAACCATCTTTCTTGATTGGCTATGTTAGTGTTAGTTTTTGGGATGGGTTACATGGCTTCAGTCTGGATATACAGTATGTCAAAACACTTCATTGTTCAACTAGAGGGGTGAAGGAGCTACACTTCTACAGTTGAAAGGGGTGCCACTTGCGAATAGAATGGTATATATATCCAACCAATTGCAACCCAGTTCTGGTTTCAAGAAACCCTTTTCTGTTTCCATTTGCACAAACATCGGCGTTTCCCTAAGAATCCAAACCCTTTCCTAGAGTGGAATTAAGGGATCCAATCCCATCCTCAGGATATCTGAGGATCGTTCTGGATTCTTAGGGTTTGTAAATCTCCATTTAAAAAAGAAACTCCGGGAATCTGAAAAAGATTCACTATACCAGCATTTCACACAAGGGCAAAGGGAAAATCCTGAGAAAATGGAGGGGCATCCTCCGTTAAAAAAAAACTCTGGGAATCTGGAAAGATTTATGAAAGCTTCACCACACCCCAGCATTCGAATAAAATTTTCCCTCGTCTTTTCGAAAACACCCGGGAAGTTCGGAAAAAACGCATCCCGGTCGGGTTTTATGGGTCGCCTCTGGCAAGGCTTTTGGAGCTTCACACAGGAGCAGCACGCTCAAAGCTTCCAGGGCCTGGCATACCCAGCTGATGGATGCGGGGAAATTCAGGCTCGTTTCGTTGGAAGAAATCCGGCGATCACCAGTTGATATGGTAACTATTGTTCTATTCTTTACAGGCTTTCATACATGTCAGGTGGTGCAGGATTTCTTCAATCAACAGTAGAACCAATTTTCATGGAGAAAAAAACAAACTTGACAGTTTTTTTTGGGGTGTGGAGAAAAAAAACATGTTTGAGAAGTCGAAATCACTTTTAAGAAGGTCTCGCCGCCAGGCCCACGTTTTAACATCAGATGGTGAATCGCCAACTGTTTTTGGTGCTGAACACTTTCACTACCTCAGAGTGAGGAAAACGCGTGTCAATACTACGGGAAAAAGTAACAACCTCAATGGGTACGGCATTTCAACCACAAATGGGAATCCAAGGGGAACCCCACCCAAGAAACAAGGCCTTATTAAAGGACTGCTGACCATTGGTTTCCCATACTAAGGCCTTATTGAGGCCTTATTTCTTGGGGGGGTGGCATTGAGGGGTCCCCTTAGGTTCCCATGATAACCTGCTCAAGGGAAGTGAGTTGATTTGAATGTTTGCATTTGACGCACTATTCCTATTCATTTTGACCAACATATTCTACAAGCTCATCCACTGCACTATCTTTCTGACCATTTTTGCCATCTGTATAATTATATGTACCCTAAGACTCATGAGATCTCGAAACTTTGTGATTTGTAGATCTGAGAATTGAGAACCCTGAGAAAAACAGAGTCAAACTCCTCTACGTATTGGAGGGTCCCAGCTGATTCTTAGGGTAATCCCAAAGTCTTCGTCGATTTTAGGTTGGTCACTGTGCATCCGGCGGGGGTTTTGTCTTGAAATCCAGCAAGCCAAACAAGGGGTAAACCCACCTCCTTAGTCGACCTGGAAACTAGACTACGGTCGCCGAATTAGCTTGGTTGATTGAGGGGCCTAAGGTTTCCTGGTTGTTTTTGCGACATGATGTACTCCATAGAATCCATGTATGGTATATTTACCTATATTTACCATATAACATCTACCAGAATATACCAGTCCCAAAGATCCTATGTCTATATGTATTTCTATTTGTATATCCCATATACATTACTCACTGTATTATTTTGAGGCTTTCCCGAGTGCAGAATGGTTCAAACCTCCAGAAATTCAGTAGTGTTTTGCGAGCGCAAGAGCACCAAGAAGAGCCGGCCTGGTTTTTGCGGAAGGCAAGCTGGATTTTTTCAAAGTGATTCCAGGAATGGATGGTTTTCATGGGAAGATTTAGATTTATATGCCATATTCATATGCACACATGTTGATGGCTTCATTGCCCATTCATGGCTTTTTACTGAAGTAGTTCTAGTAGTACATGGCGTTGATAGATCATGAATGTATTTGCTCACACTTCCTCGCAAGCAAGGCAGCAAGGAAAGGTGGCGACTGGTGCTGAATTCTCCGGTTGTCCCATTCGCATGTAGTTGGAAAACTTCCGAAATATTTCTCTTGGTAAAAATGTCATTCAAATGTTGTATGTGTGTGTGTTCGCGTTCCACTGTCATGTTTAATTACAGCAGGGTAGTAGATGGGACATGAACCAACATGCTGCAGATACGACTGAAATAACATGTTCTGACATATCCTATCTCATACACCCCTGAAAACTAACATGACAATGGAAAAACAACCATTTGAAGATGTATTTCCTATTTTAAAATGTGAGTTTGCCTTGCCATGTTAATGTTCGGGTGGTACACTCCAGTAATTAACACTCCTCCAAGCATGGGAATTTTTAGGACCCAGCCCCCAAATGCCGCCCCCCACTAGGAAATAAGGACTGTGGGGCCATTGTTTGAAGCTTCCGTTTTTGACTATGACTAAAACAAAAACGCCCATTTGCGACCGCACGCACGCCCCAAGTCATCAAAAGCTTCGCGTCACAAATGTCAGGCACCACCCACTGGAACACGTTGAAGCGCACGCAATGGCCATTTCCTTTGCTTGGGGCCGCAAGCACGGCATTCGTTCTTCCTTCCTTTTCGTTCTCCGGCAACATCGTTGCAAGATGACAGAAGCATTCTTTTCCGGCCTCCACTTCCAACAAAAGGAGTTCTTTGTTGTTCGGTCCCGCTGATGCTTGCACCATTGGTATAGTCTAGTTTTGGAACTATGTCACCCAGCCTTCGAGGATGCCAACATCCTATTCGAGGGTTCCCAGTGCCATTGTTTTTTGAGGGGCCAAAGGCATTGCGCCTATACAATTCTCTGAAAAACAAGCTTGACTTTGGTGAAAGGCAGGTTCAAAATAGAGGTAATCAGGGAAACAAATTGATCTGCTTGGTGACATGAAAGCTCAACAACTCTGAAATAGATGAAGTCATAGGAGGCTAAACATGTTCCCAATCAGATGTCCCAACACGCCAACCTGCTTAAGGCTCGAAAAATATGATCTCATCTTCCTGTGGAAAGATGATATCAACCCCCTACAGCAAAGAAACAAAAATAATTCTTGCAAGACTGGGTCCATTCAAAAACTCAGGCTTATCTGTATCTGAAACAACATGAAATAACGGCACCCCACACAACCATTCGATATACCTTGTGTCATTATTTCTACCTAACATATTCCCCCTCTATTAAATAAGAAAACTATCATCTCAACCCAAATCGGGGCACTCAGCGGCCAGGATTTACCGGACTGGCTTATGAAATCTCAAATCAAATATAGGGTATTAAACATCAAAGTTGCCTTTGGACTCCCCAAATGGAGGTCACCAACGCGCCCTGAAAACAGTCACTTATGGGTGCAAACGAGGTCACTTTGAAGAACATGCTCTATATACTGTATATTGTGTATTTTGTTGATTCTATATTATACATCTAAGTATGTACAAACTATGTATATAAAGTGCATGCATAACTTATAATACCTATAAGGAAATATCTTGTGGGAAATTCATTATCATTCACCAGCATCCTTTTCCGAACAGGCCTGGATTTCCCTGAAGGGGATTCCCCACTTCTAGACCACCTAACTTGCCTGAATAAAGATCCTTTCATGGAACAATTCCCTAAATATCCCTAAACCATCACAGCAATTCCTTCCCCAGACATCTTAAACACCTCCTGAGAAGGTATTTGGACCCCAAAAAACATACCTAAAACACCTCCTGAGAAGGTATTTGGATGACTAGGTTTTGGTTGGTGGTTTCGGATTTGACAAAATGGCAAATGGTTCATCCTCAGAGGTTGGATATAGCAGTACGAAAAGCACTCGGCCCCCTGACTTACTTGTAGGTGGATTTATTCCTACGAGTAGTTATAATACCTTATTGCAACTGGGGTGATTTGTAGGGTTCACTGAGGTGAAATACCTCATTTTACAACTGTAGGAGGGGCCCTTACTGTGACTGGAGATTTACTAGACCTCTAACTACCCTAACCTTGGGAGTGTTGGTTGATCACCGACATCAACGACTTCCCCCAGACTGGACCTATTTGTTGCGTCAAAAGTTGCAAGGCAGATTCTTTGAGGTCCTGCCCAGTCAAAACCATCCAAGGACAAAATTGTGCAAGTCAAGTCATATGCATTTATATGAGTCAATAAGAGGTTTGGATTGTGTACCCTTTTTGTTTCCCATGTATTTTTCTCAAAAAAAAAGAAACATGGCTGGAAGAGGAGTTCAGAAGAGTGGTTGGGTTTCTAGTTGGTGGTTTCAACCCATTTGAAAAATATTAGTCAAAATGGGAATCTTCCCCAAATAGGGGTGAAAATAAAAAATATTTGAAACCACCACCAAGGTAAGATTTTTTCGTCCGACACGGGAGTCCCCAAAAAATCCCCACGGGATCCACTAGATTGTCCTCCGACATCAGGAGTTGCTGGAGCATTTGCACCCAAGCCCTGGAATTTTTCAAAGGCAGCAAAACAGCATCAAAAAACCCAGATACTGATGGAAGAAATCCGGCTAACCAGTTGATATGGTAAATATCCCGTCATTTACAAGGTTTTATACATCTCAGATGGTTGTTTGGGATTTCCATCAGAAAGTTACGTACAAGAAACACCACCTAATAGCACAAATCAGGGAAATCTTCAACATCAAATCAAAAAATCCCATGAAGTTAGCCTGTTGGCAAAAGGTTTAGGAAGTGTTTCAGCTCGGAATAACGGACCATAGGAATAACCTTGGAGAGGTAGCAATCCAGAAATTCTGGGAAGACCCTCTGGTAAACTGACATACCCAGTAAGCAATGGAATATGCACCCTGGAAGATTAACATGGAACATGTCCTCATGGAGGTTTGGAAGATCATTTTCCTTTCTAAATGGTTGATTAGTAGGTTCCATGTTAATCTTCCAGGGTGTGCCCGTTTTGAGTAGGAAATACATCTTCAGATGGTCAATGTTCCATTGCTATGTTAGTTTACCAGAGTGTAAATCCACCTGATTTTGGATGGATAGACGCATGGGCATATCCCATAACTTGGTCGTCACCAACGGACCTTTTTTTTTAAGGATCTGTATACTGGAAGCCCTTGCCACTACGAAGCTCAGTTCCTTGATTCTGTGTGATAAATTATCTCCTTGATGTGGGGTGATAACTATGATAACCCTACTCCCATGATAAACGTGGCAATACATCCACCACATCCTCATTCACGGTGCATGTCGCATCACCTTGTTACTTGAGATGGTACTCATATGACTGATTCACTGATATAGCTGTGTCACTGATATTAACATACATACAAAACACAATGAAAAGGTGTATATACATATTGCACATACTGAGTTTATCCTGATCTTTGTTCAAATTGCAAGCAGTTTCTCAAATTCCAAGAAGTTATCCAAGTCAGCCCTCAGCATCCCCAGATCTTACCCCAAGTCGATCAACCCGTTCATTCTCAGTTGCCTCCATGCTGATTTGCTGCCTGAAACAAAAAGGCGGTCTCCAAGTTTGCAACGTTTTTCAATAGGGAATTTCCGGAAAAAAAAATAAAATAACGCTTTCCCCTGCTGAAATTTCTTGATTATGTTTGAATTGAAACTTTGCTCCCAAACCTTGAAGAAAAATCAGAGCTAGTGGATGATTCCACATTTTCGAAGCCGACTTAGAGGAGAAAGGAACAACAACAACAACAACAACAACAACAACACCAACCACCACGTTGGTCCCAGCAGGATCTTCCAAGAAGGTCATGAAAAAATGTCCAAGGCTTGAAAAATCCTGCTGCAAAAAAATCTCAGCGATAGAGCCATTGGAAAAACAAGGTCTAGCTTTGTAATTTCACTATAACCTCAATTGGCAAATTTCAGGTCAATCTTTTTGATTGTTTTTGTATAGTTTAGTAATTGGTATGTTCGTTGACACTCCTGCACCATCTTCAGAACGGCTGAGTTGCCCCCACTGCTGGTGGACACAGCAGCATCTGCCAATTCCGCCGCCTGCGCCGCGAGACAATTTTCATCCGTATTTTTGGGATGCTTCTTGTTCAACCATTTCAAACCATCACACTGCTGATGCAACAAACAATCCAGCACCAGTGGAAAAAAAGCAGTTGGCCCCAGGCAATTTATCCCATATTATTTGCAAAGGTCCTTTTGTTGTTACATTCCCAAGGTGGGTTTTGGTAGGGATTTCTGAAACCATCACCTGTACTTAGACCCGGTCACCTCACAACGAGGTGAAAAACCGTTTTGGGGGAAACATCCTCGGCCTCCAAGGTCGGCACGTTGTCGCTTATGCGCTGAAGCAAGGCCTTTCGGACCTGGCGTTGAGTTTGTAGGATTTGATGGGACCTCTACATTGTGGTTTAAGTGTGGCTCAAAATAAATCCATATAGGTTTACATATGTAGGTACTAATATGGGCTTACATGGGACTGGGGATGTTTTTGTGGTAAATGTAGGTTGAATCATCAGTATATATATATATACCATGTAATATGAATCCTAGTCATAGATCAAGTGGTTTTTTCGCAACAAAAGGAATGTTCTCGTTGAAACTTGAAACAGGACTTCAAGAATTTGTGTTTTGTTTTGGTTGGAAATGGTTCAAACACAATCTAACCGACAACTTCGAAGTTTCAATAAACACAACAACATCAATGTACTTCGTGCTCCCTTGTTTTTACAACTTACAACACCTGCATGCTGCGTAAGCAATTCCTTGCAAGTTGATGGCTCGCAAAACCCATAGGAGGGGAGCTTCTTCAATATCACCCCAGAAAAATCCCTAAAGGTAAACCATCCTCATTAAAATCAATGAAGTATACCCATTCATCATGGGTATATTTTGATATATTTTGGGGGTATCCCCGCCCACCACCAGTAACAGTGGAAAGTGAAGGTTTATAGGGGGCCCTTCATAAAAATGAACAGATTATTGTTACTCCTGGGCGGCACGAGCTGCGACCTGTCTCTCATTTGTAGAGATCAGGGAAAACTAGCCATAACAACATCCCAATCGGCAGCCGTTTTGCCACCGTTGGGAAGCGAGGAGATGAAACGTGCAATGCGTAAAGACTCATCACGAGACATCCAAATGCGACCACCCATCCATCTACCATAAGGAAAGGTATGGCTCAAATACAAACATTTGCGAGCTTGCCACTCATCTCCAGCAGGGAAACAATCGACCTTCAACTTTTTGATTGTCCTAAGCAAATGTCGAATCCAATTTGGTAAAGCAGAAAACCGACCCTGTTCACAATTGTACATTGCAGGGGGACAAGTGGAAGTCCTGATCCAAAAGAGGGCAGCAACTTCATAGCAAGAAAGACCAGCCTCCTGATGCGATCTCCACTGTAAGCCCTGCAAAAATTCAATTGAAATCTTCCAAAGGTCAGCACTGTATTTCCAATCTTTCGGAGATCGGATAACCAATTGAGACATTTTCTAACCAAACAAAGAACGAGGGAGATTCCAATCCCACTTTGTAAATCTGTTGACAAGCTCATCTTCGTTTGAAAAAATCACAGGATCGCCCCCATGAGAAATGTTTGAAGGAGCTTCTTCTTGGCATTCAGGTTCCTCATTGGTCTGAACCGGAGTGTTTTGCAGCAAAAGTGACAAAGCAACCAACCACCTCCTACGAAGGTGAAGATGCCATTTCAACGACGAAGCGTAACCAATTCCCACCGGTAAAACGTCACTCGCCGCCTTCTTAGCAACATTATCCGCAATCCGATTCAAATGTTGAGCCCATGTACAGTGACCACGATGATCAGCTTGATGCGCTCTGATCCAAGATAAAACCAGCCTAGAGGGATATCCAATCCCAACTTTGTCAGCAATCAAGAGCCACTCTTCTCTACATGCAACGTTGTGAGGCACATATCCAAGACGCTGGATGTTGTTCCACACTTTCAGCAAAGATTGACAATCCGTATGGATGAAAACCAAACCTGTGCAAATTGAAACAGCAACTCTCAAAGCCACAACTTCTGCCTGAAAAGAGGATCCCCAAAGCGTTCTCCACCCTCCAGAATAAAGGGTATCCCCTTCAAAAGAAATAACAGCAGCCCCAAGGGTCTTAGTGAAAAGATGATCCCCATTGAAAACAGAACCGTCAATCCACACATCACAAGGCTGCTGAAAAACCACTTCCGAAGGGGAAGGCGGAAGAATCTGATATTGCATAGCACTGACCAAAGGCTGAGGAACCTCACAAATGCCATGAGATTTCCAATGAGGCTGATTGTCCAAGGGGCACTGCAGGTTACCCAATTTGTCAGCAACAACCTTACATTCCACCAAGTGATGAATGGTCTCCTTACAGTTATTGCAGAATCTGCAGAAACTTGAAGATGCAATCTCTGACTTGTAAAGCCGGTCAGCAGTCGGACATGCGCCAGTAAGAGGGCCCACCAAAATCGTCTCATCACATTTGAAAGAATCGGCAAACCATGGCTTCACGGACCGCGGACCCAGGGGGGACAAATCAGGATCAAGGACCCCGGAGGAGGAACCCCAAGAGAGATCATTGCGGGCAGAACGGCAGGCAGTCATGTAGAGTTGCTGCATGGAAGCAACACGGAGCAATCTGCGGATCGCCTTGGGAGTAAAGTCCACAAAGGATTGAACCGGGAAGTCGAGCCAGCGAAGACTGGCCGGAGGGACAAAATCCAAGCCAACGACAGCAAATGCTTTAAGGATAGCATCAACAATTCCATAGGGCACAGTTTTGTTGAATGCAACAACCTCACACCACAAGGCAAAAAAGGTACTATCAGTTGCACAACGGCCAACAAGATTGGCAATCGTGGTGGCAGCAATGGCATGTGCAGGTTGAGTACGGCACGGATTAGTGGCGAGAGCAAAAAGCAAATCTTGACTCCTCCAAATCGGCCTGCTACCCCACAAAGCAGAGACAACACACGAGATGAGATTCTCAATAGTCTTGTTAGGCCATCTGTTCAACTCTGCTTGGAAAGTCAACTTTGGAATAGCCTTGGCACCGAGAAGAAAGACTTTTGAGCGAAGGGAAACCGGCAAAGACCCAATGTCTTGAATCAATGTACGAATGGCATGGGATTTGGTGGAAACTTCAAGGACTTTTCTCTTGGAATTGGTTTTAATTTGGGCTCCCAAAACCTTAAACCAGTCAACAATCTGCAGTTCAGGAAAAGATCTTTTCAAGGCAGCTTTGGCTTGCTTCGAAGTTGCCCAACCATTACTTTTTGCGAGGTTAGTGGATTGACCACACAGTTCATCAAACATGGAAGTGCAATTCATTGCTAGCTGAAGTTGCTCAATGTGCTGAGCCCGACACAACAAGTAAGCATCATCAATGTAAACCCAGGACTGAATCGACTCAAATTGCTTCATGAGTTGACTCCAGCAGGCCATCATTATGTTAATGGCAAGAACACTACCGGTATCACCTTGTGCAATGCCATTTGCATCTGAAAGCGGTTCAGCAGTGACAACATTGGAAAGAGTGATGTATCTTCTAAACCCCTGATAAATCTGAATCCAAACGTTGAAGAATCTCTGATCAAGACCTAACTTTCGACCGAGAAAGGAAATGACCCTAGGAACAATTCTATCGAAGCACTTGGACCTATCGATCTGAATGCCACAAATCGCTTCATTAGAAAGAATGGCACGTTCAGTTTGAATTGCGAGATGGTGAGAAACATCACTAGTTTTCCTGTTTTGAATGCCACCACACATGGACTGTGGAAAAGTGAGGGATTGCCATTCCAACGTGTCCAAAAATCTGGCTTTACTATAAAGCAAATAAGGGATGCTCAAAAGAGAGATGAGTCGGCGATGGATAGGTGAGAAGCTCTTAGCTTCTGCCTTAGGAATCATTACCAATCTTGCGGTGTGGAAAATGTCAGGTAACGTCCACCCATCTTTCTCTATATGATTCCACAACATTTGCCACGGTTCAAAGGCAAGGGCTGGGAGGGCCTTGATTTCACTCGACCTCCACCCATCGAAACCCCCTGCAGCTTTGGCATCACGATGCTGAGCAACTTGAGACAACTGAGATGCAGTAAGGTCCTGAAAAACACACGTTGCCTTCGGATGCACAAAACCTTCGATTGCATTCTGAAGTGGCGTGATAGGAAAGTCACGATCATGACACCCAAACACCTCATTCCACTGATCGCTGGCAATCTTTAAAACATCACTGTTCTGGTAAATGGAATGTCCAGATTCATCAGTGACATTGGCAGGGGCAACGGTATCATGCTTAAGCTTCAGGTAAGCAAAGACATCACGACAATTCGAGGCGGCAGAAACCTGGACTTTACCTTTCCATTTCTGATATCTTTCATAACGAAGCAATCTGGCCAAAGAGTCTCTATGTTTGGACACTGCATCCCAAGCTTCAATCAGTACATCATGGGAAGGAATTGAAGGAGGATTAAGTTTCAGAAACTTCTTGATACCACCTTGAATTTTCTTCCACAAAGTGTCACAAATCCTAGAAACATGGCGAGAAGGATCATCCTTGGCAATCTTGAAAGTCAGGTCATTGATGCGACGAAGAAGTTTGTTGAGTTCAGCAATAGGTTTCGAAGAATCATCAAAAGAAGGATTGGCATGCTTGTCAACATCAGCATACTCAAAAGTAGGCATGACACCACGACACTTCTTTCCTGCAAACCAGGTAGCACCAGCATTGATAAGAATGTCAATGGAAAATTGGTTAGCAAGACGATGAAGTTGCTCCGAATCAGATGCATCACTACACTCTTGTTTATACTTTTCCTCCCAAAGTTGTTGAGCAATTTCAGCTCTATCATCCATGGGTTTGAGCTTAGAGAGATTCATAGCAGCATGTGCCTGCCAAGTCCAACACATTCTTTTCTTGGTGGGGAAATTAAATTCCAACACAACCCTTGCATGCTGAAAGCCAACATCTTTGACAATTTGGCATGAGTGGACGAATTCCATTGCTTTTTGGTTGACCAAGACACCATCCAAAGAGGATTTGGGAACGTCATTATCATGCCATTTACGGGATCTACAGAAAGTATCTTGACGATCAAACTCATGGTCACTACAAGTCAACAAAGGGTCAAAAATCAAACCTTTTCCCATTACAGCGGAAATGCTAGTGTAGGAGTGAGGAGGGCATTGAAAATCTCCTGCAATACACACTGGGATGTTGCCAAATTGTGAGGCGAATTCCAACGCTATCCTGAGCAACTGGTCATTAGCTGTAAATTTTGCAGGGTCAATCAGAGCACCTGAAAGGAGATACAGCGAAATCACAAGCACAGTACGAGAATTGGAAGCTGCGACCCACGATGCACAGAATCGATTTGATGCCATCAAAGTATGAAAGTGACCAGTGATATCATCATTTGGGTGAAAGGGGATGGAAGTGCCAGCAGTGGCAGCAATGGCAACACCTCCCCATTCAGGAAAACCAGATTGCATCTTTCTCATTAAAGGGCCAGGATGGATATCTTTGTGCTGCGAGGCAGCATGATTCCTGACCTCACGGAGGTTTGCTGAGGTGATGCGACACTCCTGTAAAGCAATCACATCATGTTGCAAATCAAGGCAATCTAAATGCTTCTGGAGTGATCCAACATTGAAGGACGAAATGGACCACAGTGGCCCTTCCCCAGGGAAACCCAAAGTCGCATTGAATGACAGCTGTGAAAGATGCCAATCACCACAAAGAAACCACAACCGAGGTTTGAGGAAATATATTGCCATCAAATGTTGAGGAGATTTTCCAAGCAACGACTGAAGGCAAGTGAAATAGGCCATCCTGAAAAACCATGATTTGGAGCCAATAAAAATCCTCCAAGATGAGGGAGCAGAGACACGAAAGTGATGCACCAAATAGCGAAAAAGTGAAAGAAGACACAGAGCAACCAAATCACCATTGAAGGTGACAAAAGATTTCCAACTCTTACCAATCTTGAACCAGGAATCCAGCATACCCGAACCAGGACACCAGCGGTCTAGGACATGGGCCCAGAACGGATAGCCTTCAACCCAGCTCAAGGCAACCATCAAAATTGGGATAACCAAAAAGGGAGAGTATTCATTGAGAAACTCAAACAAAACCCACTCGAAAATCAAGCGCCAGAGACAAGCCCAGCAACGACCCCACTTCAAAGAAGCTAGGATAAGACTCACCGCTTGACGAGTAACCCACAAAGGCCAAAGAGGCCTCAAAGCATCCACACAGAGTCACGACTTGTGATGTTTGGCCGGTGGTGAATAGCCAGTTTCACCTGACTGTTCCCGTGGCCTGCCACCAGTCACCGCAGACAAGACCTTACGAAGCTGATCACTGATTTCGTCAAACTTGCCGTCAACCTTCTGCGACAAGTCCTCCTGCTGTGTTGCCAACTTATCTTGTTTCGATTCGAGATTTGCAACCTTGGCCTCTAAGCTTACCAACCGGCGATCATTGTTGGTGGCAATTGCATGAGCTGGAGGGGTCGAAGATTGTGTAGGGGCCCAAGATTGTTGAACTGGGGTTGCAAACGATCCCTTCTTACCCTTCTTCGGTTGTCGAACCTTGCCAGTCGATTCTTGTTTGGAAAGAAGAATCTCAAAAGTCTGGTCACCAATCTAGATGTCGAACAGCATGACAGCAGGTGGTGAATCGAGACCGATCACCCATGTAAGGACACCAGCTAACCTGAAGTTACGCAGAGGCACCGGGGCATTCTTGGTAGCCTTGAAAATTCCCTCAATCACATTGGAATGCGAAGCATGGAAAGGAAAGCCCTGAGCCAAGAAGAGATGCTGGCACACCACACGCTTGTTGACATCATTGAATCTCACGTCACCCTGTAACACAATGTCCCGAGCAGAGGCCAACGCACTGTTCAAAGCTCGAATCGCCAGACCCTTGCTTGTCAGGGCCAAACCAACAAAACTTTCCTCCAATGATTCACCAAGTTGACGAGCCGCCCTTGCATCATCAAAAGTATGAGGATAGTAGCGAGCCAACAAACTATGATCCAAGGTTTCGCCTTCATGCAAATACTGACGAACAAAGAGCTCTTGCTTTCCAGAGAATTTGAGAAGGTCAAGGCGGTGTGCTTCATGAACTTTCATCAGCGACTGGTGGATGGTTGCATCTCCAACTGCTTTCAAACGCCGGTAAGCATAGACAGAAACCTCCGTCATTGACCAATGCAAATTTGCAACAAGTCTTCTGAAATGCTCAAGAGGATGATCCTTTAAGTGCTGCAAGGTCTGACCAGAAGCAAGAGATGAATGAATCTCAAGAACCAGCTCAGCAAAAGTTGCTTTATCCAAGGTGACTGTAGACGATGTGGCTTCCATCTTGAACTCGACATCGCCCTTGATGATAATGGGCAGCACCATTCTCTTATACTGCTTCTTGGAATCCGGCTCATTGACAACAACTTGTTGAACAGGCATAGGATGGCCCAGCGAAGAAAGCTCGCTGTTCGGAATCTCTTTCAGTCCAGGAAGCAAAACCACAGTAGTTGTGGGAGGATTGATGTTGGCTAAGTCCCTCAACTGAATCTTCGTGGCAAAAGCAATCCCACCAACCTGAGATCCAAGCTGTTGCAGAGGAACCTGTTTCAAGCGATCTTTGCCTTTCTCAAACCAAGGATGGTTTGCCGATAACTTCAATTGATCCCACTTGACACCAGCTGGCACTGAAGGGCGATTGAAAGCGGCCCAGGGATCATGTTTCTGCATAGGATCAACATTCTCTTGGTTATTTGATTTCTTTACACCTCCTTTCAGTGGAAATGCAACCAAACGAACCTGCACGTCCCCAATTGCTCTCACAGCAGCGTCCAGAGAAAGGAGTTTCGATCCAACTGAAGGTGTAACGAAACGGAGAAATTCATCACTGTACCCTGCTGCAGACAAAACTTCACGAATGGTGTCATCATCATTCAAAGGCAAAAATCGAGTGCTACCTTCAAGAGTTACAATTTCCAAACGATTCAATGTAACCTCACAAAGGTCTTTACGTTTTCTTGACGATCGGAAGGTAATGCACTTGTCATTCACTGATCCAATGAGAAGATCAAGATCCAGCTTTCGATTCAAATCCCACGCTTCAATGTCTGGAGGGCAGGACAAACCAGTGAGCAACTGATAGCACTCTTCGATGGTACGCACTGGAATCAGTTCAAGATCATGACAAGAGTCATCAGGCAGGGTAATCATCAATCTTACTAACTCATCACGCTGACTAATGCAACGTGCAGCAGACCTACTTCGCTTGGACGAAATCGACTCACTCTGAAAATGAGACTCAAAGTACAAGCCATCATCATTCAAGTCCACAACATTAGCACCACCTTTCAAAGGTGCAGCGATCAAACGAATGGCCTTGACAGGCAATGCTTCTACTGCTGTGCTGAAATCAACCCTAACTCCATTACACAAAGGCACACAGATATCAGCGATCTCTCTCAGGAAACCTACTTTGTGAAGAGCAATCAGAAGTGAATCCGAAGGATCACATTTGAAGATCTTTACTTGATTGATTAAAGAAGTGACCTCAAGGTCGCAATCTAAAGTCTGCAAATCTGATGGAGATGCTGATCTTTTTGCAGAGCGAGAGCATCGAGAAAGGACGAGGCTACAATTGGCAACTTCTTGGACAACTGTTGGCTTTGTCACAACGAAAGGGTCACCTAAGTTCGGATCACTAAAGAAAGCAGTGACTGTGAGAGAATCAGGACACGGATCAAGGGACTCACACAAATCACCAATAGTTTGATCATGCGAGCAGTTCACAGTCCTGACAGTTTGATCCGGAAGGGTGCATTGCAAGCTGACCTCTAAATTGCATCTGGAGATGGGCAACTGTGTCCACTCTTGAGTAGGTTCAACTTCGTCATGTGACACAGGGAAATCAAGCCATAAATCTGGGACGAAGCAAAATCCAAAAGAAGCCTTATGGAAATTGATAGTCTTGGACCCATTGAAAAATCCATGATTGTCACATCCCATCAAAGCCCACTTGGAGACTACATTAGCTGGGAATCCTAACAAAAGGAAAATCTGGTCAGCAGTCAAAGGTCCACGATGCTGGATAATTGAACACGTTCCATCTGGCCAACTGATGATGGCGAATCAGAGTGGAACTTCGAACCAATGTGGAAGGCTTGACCACTAAATACCCATCTCCATCCTGGATGAACATCGCATTAAGGGAAGTCAGTCTATCATTCCACAACAGCGACACAATCTCCCCAATAGGCAAATCACTCAACTGCAAATCGAGAAGAAAGATCATGGCAGCCAAGCCCATCGCTGCATGGGGGGTTGCAATGGCATTGCCAAGGAACTGAAAGATCAAACCAAGTTGCTTTGGAAGTCTAAGTTCACCAATGTTGCCAAGGAGCGAAGTCCACATTGCAGGAGACAAGAAGCTAAATCCACCTTTGATCTGAATCAACTCAGCGAAGATGCCCTTCCACAACAAGTGTTTTCGAGGAAGCACATGCTGGGTGGAGTAGCTGGAGACCAAAGTGGCTAAAGTACCCTCAGGTTTTGGACATCTCATTTTAAGAACCTCAGCGTTGGTCACAATGTTCCTAGCTTGGAGTCTCTTAGAAGGTGGCATCATTCTTGGGTCACCATACTGCGCAAGCATGACTGAATCCAACTTAAGATGATCAACCAAGGAAAGGGGAAGTCCAAACTGATACATCTCATGTGTCCATGAAGGGAAAGTTTTTGCTTCGACTTGAAAGATGGGAATCTCACAGCTACACAAGTCATTGCGAATGAAAACAGCAAGCCAACGACGACGATGAGCAGGCGAAATCGAAGCAAGGTCATGAATCGTCTGCCACTTACATGAAAAACCCGCCCATTTGAGCAGTTCAAAGATGATGGGCTTATGCAAATGAATTTTGAAGTCATCGACATTTTCAAGGGCAATCCCAATGGGCTGAATCAAACGACATTTAAGGATTGATTCAACAATAGACCTACCATCACAGGTGGTTAATCCACTCTTTGCCCCGCCTTTACTAAATGGCTGACAAGGGAAAGACTTGGTGACCAAAAGGTTCGCCCCTGTTTGAATGCAATTCATCCATCTTGCTTCAGCAACGTCACAACAAACCATAGCCGATCTTCCTGACACAACCAAAGGATCCCCACGATTGATCAGTTCGGCTTCAACTGAAGTGGCACCATAGGAGGCTGTGGTGAAGTCTTTTTCAACCCCAATGGTAAATCAGCAAAGGGGATGTGGTGATTTGACGAAAGCCATTCCTGAGCTTGATGCCATCCACAGAACGCCCCAGCATACAGGTGAACAAAGGAAGTAGGGAGCTTTTGGTCATGAAATCCACAAGGACAAGCCATGGTGGGAAAGGCCTCATGAGCAACAAACGAAGTTTCCTCAATGGAAAGATCTGCCTTACACACGAATTGTGTACCACATTGGATGTCCCAGCAGGGCTTTGACATTCGAAGACTGCAGGTGAGCACCTTGGAAGGTGTGCGGCAAGGAGTAGATAATTCAAGAGCAAGTCCACGATCGAGGAGAAAACACTCGAAAGAGGGAGTCCAAGAGCCTTGAGCTTCGAGATGCAAAACAGCAGTCCCTGTCCAATCGAGAGGATTGGTGGAAGTGAAGAGATGGCCATCTTTGATGATGGTGGTAAGAAAGTCCAAGGAGCAAGAATCCAAGGAAGACAAACCAGCAGCAAGCGTCATGACCAAACAAACAACAATCCAAAGAAGCCTCGCGGCAACGAAGAACAGGCAAAACAAGGAGGTGTCAGGGAAACACCTTAGTTGACAAGGGACCCCCCAAGGTAGCCCCCCCCCGGGTCCTTCACCCTGAGCTGAATGCTTTTGGGAGCCAGACAGCTAAATGAACAGATTATTGTTTCACTGTTAGTGGGTGGGGGCAGATACCCCCAAGGTATATTCTATATAAACCCATATAAAATCTCAGTCCCACACCTCTTCCGACATCAATGGCAAGTCCTCTCCAATAGCACCACACAAGGCACCCAACACAGGACGTGGCAAGGATACCTGGCGAAACCGTTAACATCCTCACCAAGTTTCACGGATTCATCGAGACTTTTCAAACAAATGGGGAGCAATCAGTCTTCTTGAAGAAAACTTCCATTTCCAGAGCTTTTGCGTGTTCAACTTCAAGGAACATGGGTTTAGGGTTTAGGGTTTAGGGTTTAGGGTTTAGGGTTTAGGGTTTAGGGTTTAGGGTTTAGGG
>DF241929.1:65959-67425 GCA_000507305.1 Breviolum minutum Mf 1.05b.01 | reverse complement strand
GGTGGTCTTTTTGTGGTGGTGTTTTTTGTGGTGTCTTTGTGGTGGTGTTTTTTGTGGTGGTGTTTTTGTGGCGGTGTTGTTTGTGGTGTGTGTTTGTTTTTTTGTGGTGTTGTTTTGTGGTGGTGTTTTCTTTGTTTTTGTGGTGGTGTTTTTTTGTGGTGGTGTGTTTGTGGTGGTGTGGTTGTGCTTTTGTTGCGATACATTTCTAAATATAGTCGTTGCTATCATGTTGTTGTGGTCAGGGATTGCTGGTCAGCTTTCATTTACTAAGAGTTGCTGTTAATTCATTGTTTATTTGGTGGTCAACTAATTTGCTGTTGTATTACGACATTAACACGTCACTTTGGGCTTTCGGGAAATCCGGCGTCTAGTTTTCATAAAAGAATGCTTGTAGGGTTAGCATGGATGGGCAAGTTGCGATTAAACAGGCGCTTGGAATGTTCAATGCTGAGGTGCGTGACTTTGACAGTAATGCGGAAAAAGTGCGTGCCGCTGAGAAACACCCATTAGAGTGACTTGGTGACACCCCAAACGCGGAACAGTCATTCAGCCGCTTAAAGGGTGGAGTAAGGATGATAGGCACAGGGCCGCTCATGAACTTAGGGAGTCTTGGAGAATGGTGGAATGGGAAAAGCTCACCAATCGAACAAGCAGACGCCAAACGGTTGAACTTCAAAATGAGCCGTTCAACGGCAAACGTCTCAAACTTGTGCGACAAAAAGTTGCTGTTGCCACTGGGCCCGCTTGCTGGCTCATGTTGGGGGCGGCCACGTCTCCCTTGGAATATCAACTGAGGTGCAACGGGCATGTCAAATGCTTCAACCAAGGTTGCAGCCAGTTTGGGCCCTCATGGAATCACTGCATGCGGGAATGCCCATGCCGTCATGCCTCACGTCAGGAGATGCCAATTTCGGGTTTGCTCAGGCGCTTTGGGTGGCCTGTGGTTGAAACGGATGACGCACTGGTGCAAAGCATGGTCGAGACAGTGGAGGGCTGATGGAATGACCGCATAGCTGCGCACACCCGCTGCTAACCTCAAACCTACTTCGTTGACGGTGACCTAGCCATGGCAGCCATGGTGAACGTCCCGGCAATTTCTAACGGTTATGCATATCACCCTTTCAGGAGAAATTTGATTCCGCGCCGGATGTTCGACTTTACCAACCTCTGAATGCCTCTTGGCCTAAACGGTGCAATCTTGGCCTGGAAATTTTTGTTTGCATGTTGCTGCCGCGAAGCTTTCAAAAACATGCCAGTCAGGGTCTAATTTCCGACAGTAATATCAGAATATCAATGCACACGTCGCCACGTTCGCAAAAAAGGCTTGTAAGCACTGCCAGTGTCCAAAAGAAACCCTCGAGCAAGCGAGGTGCAGCGACGGCCACCGTGAGTGGCAACAAATGTGATAGAGGAAAGGGCAAAGGAAAAGGGCAAGGCAAAGGGGGAACAAAACCGAAAGTTTGCCG